>CAJHZI010000240.1:382500-510000 GCA_905160935.1 Enchytraeus crypticus | reverse complement strand
CTTTTAACTTAATTAGGTTAAACTAATTTAAAATATTTGGGTCATTCTATAACCGATGATGGGAAGTGTGAGACTGAAATATGCAGTAGGATTGCACAAAGAAACGAGGCCTTCGGTAGTAGAAAAGAACTTTCCATAAACTAACTACTCGATCGTAACTAGCTATTCTTAACTAACTACTCTTAATTAACTACTCTTAACTAACTATTCTTAATTAACTACTCTTAAATAACCACTCAAACTAACTACTCTTAACTGACTATTCTTAACTAACCACTCAAACTAACTACTCTCAACTGACTATTCTTAACTAACTACTCCTAACTAACTACTCCTTACTACTCCTAACTAAGTACTCTAACTTACTACTATTAATTAACTACTCTTAAGTGTCTACTCTTAACCAACTACCCTTACCTAACTACGGCTCAAACTAACTACTCTTAACTAATTGCTCTTAACCTTAACTAACTACTCCTAACTAACTACTCCAATTAACTACTCTCAATTAATTGCTCTTAACCTTAGCAAACTACTCCTAACTAACTACTCTAATTAACTAATTACTATTAACCTTAACTAACTACTCCTAACTAACTACTCGTAAACTAGGTACTCATAAAATAACTATTCGTAAGCTAACTATTTGTAACTTACTTCTCGAAATTAACTTCTTTTATCTAACAATCCAACAGTCTTCTTCGAACACTTTTACTAATATAACTAAGATACTATAGAGGAACAATAACAAGGTATTCAATATCATGAATTTACCAAATTACGAAACTTATTTACATTCAGTACAGATGTATTTACATTAGATGATCTTCGCTTTATTTCAAATAATCATCTATCTATGTGTGATTTCCCTCACGTAGAGATCGCTGTATATTCTACTCGCTCTTAATGAACTACTGGCTGCTATCTGTATAAATAGGATTCTACAGAATGTTCTAAAAGCTGTCAAGCTGGTTGACAAGTTTACTAAGAAACATTAGTTAATTACACCTTTGCATTTCCTCTAATTAGCTTCATTACTAGTAGTACTAAAATATTCAGGTGGATAGCGAGAAGCTCGGAAGCTATAGTGGCCTGGGTTCAAAGCTCAGTTAATATCTATTATTTTGCTTTCGAGAACTAAAAATGACGTTAAAATTTACAGCTTTTAAAATTCATTGGACTTAGTGCCAAGATTTTCTTTGGTACAATTTATTGAAAAAAATACGATTAACACGCCAGTTTGTATTTTGTTTGTAGTGATAAATCAATCAATAAGTATTTAACGTCCGATTCCTCGCTATATGGCAATGTCAGGGACGTCTCTTGCAGACACTGCACAAACAGGCGCCAAAACACCACACGATGACGACTGAGTACACAGAGGCCACAAGAGAAAGCGAGATTAACGTTGATCAACGTTATCATGAACAATAGTAACATAAAAGTAGTAGGGCCTACAGCTATAGAACTCTAGTTGTATTGTTGTTGTTCTTAAGTCAAAAACTAAGGGACCCCTATGGTCCCAGAAATTTTAACGTTAGCATCCCATATTGTGATATACAAGAGAACCCGATATCATACCTGTACCTTGATGTATGACCTTACTGTACAGAAAATGACGTTAAAATAAGCGCTTAAGTCCAATTTATTCATATTAGAGTGCAAATTAATTATTAATTTTAATTTGCATAACGTAACATAACAACCATTAGAGACTTAGAGTGCTACAGTAATCAATGACAACTTCGAGCACTATTGAGACAACTCAAGCCGGCGAGCAGAGAAAGCCCAAAAAACAGCGCAAATTCCAAAATCCAGAAAATCAGTCCAAAGTACTGAGTTATGAGCAATTAGTTTACAATAGTTAGTTATGATCGGTTAGTTAACGAGTTCGCTTAGATCCCACTGACCTATGTAAAATTATATTTTATTTTGACTGTTTCTTTCTTTTACGGCTCAAACATCGAAAGCCGCTTGTAATGAAAACTAGAAGTCATCAGCATCATCATCATCTTCCCTTTAATTCCCGTTTAGGAAATATGAAATTTCTCTTTTTCATAAAAACACTGAACTTTTAGCCACTTCTCGTAAATAGGATTGTGGCAGGTAATTTGACGTGACAGCAAATTTGACACCATTTGGAAATTTATCCGGCGATAGTGACGGCAGGAAATAATTTTAATTACAGAAATGTCAATATCTCTTCCTGAATCATCATTCCTATATTTACGTACAAATTAAAGTCTGAAGCGAATTGTGAAATTAGGAAAGTATCTAATTACTACATGATTACTGACGAACTGAGTTGCATCTCTAAACATTATGCTTATTCCTTTAAATAAAAATAATTGCTTTATTTTCGTATTAAATGCATAAAAAGTCTGCACTTTTTTCAGAAAAGTCTTCTGCAAATTATTCAATTATATCTGCAGTGAATAAACTATGTTATCAACTGTAAACTGTTGATCAGTAGTTGATACCGAGATTAATAAATACGTAATGAGAATAGCAGACAAACAATGAATCTGATTAGAAATTATTTCAAAGTTTTTCGGCTGATACCGTTAATAATAAAGTTAGTTAATCCCAAAATGTAAGCATCATTCACACTTAAATGCAATATGTCGCTTGGGAATAATAGTTTCTGGAGTGTCTCCCGTTGTTTTCTTCAGGTCTAATAGGCCTAATACTGCATCTACAGTCTACGGTTGGCCTATTCTTCAGTGAATTGGTCACAGCGTCGGAAAGAGATAAACAAGCTACACAGAATTAAGTCAAACATATTTTTATGGCCTATATTTTTTTCAAAATGGCGGCCAATTTTATCCGTAAACAGAAATATAAGATTTTGACAAGGTCATTTGATTATGATGTCTTACTTAAATGAAATTTTTATCCAATATCATATAGGATTTCTTATTAGTTGAATCAGTAATGCATTACTAAGGGATTCAGGCATGTGTAGAGAGTTGATTGTCAAATTCCAATTTGTGGGGGTCAGATAAAGGTTGTTTGCCTGAAATGGGGAGATCGGTATGCGGAGGAGGGGCAGAACAAAATGGTGTTACAAAGGGGAGAACAAATGGCGCTACCTTTGACGAACTTTTATATGCAATTAAAAAGCAAATTTGTGTAAATTAGTGGAAAAAAGAATCTAAACATTTTGTAACTATTAACTTCTTAAATGCATTTTAATTTTTGCTTAAATTATTTCAAAGTTTAACCTATTAACCTATATCTAAAAATTGTACGTGTATGTTTATGCATACAATAATACATGCATGCATTTATTCACCAAATACCCCCTGTGTGTGTTAAATACCCCATGTATGGGTTAAACACCCCATGTGTTGATTAAACACCCCATTATGTGTAGGTTAAACAACCCATGTGTTGGTTAAACACCCTATGTGTGGGTTAAACACCCCATGTGTGGGTTAAACACCCTATGTATGGGTTAACGCCCCACGTGTGGGTTAAACACCCCATAGCAGACCTAATGTCCTACAAAATGGGGTTTGAAATTCCTCCCAACCCACTTTGGCACATTGAACCATACACAATATTTTTATAGAGTAATAACATACCTCAGAGGTGTTTGCACTAGAGTATGCGTTATATTGCGTTACATGAATTTGTCCGATTAAATAAAATAGTGCAATTGAATTTACTTCCTGAACACTTCTTTTAAGTTACTATTTCGGACACGCGAATAACGAGCCTATATTTTTGATTTGGTGGGTAAATGGGATAAGATTTTATTATTTGAAAGCTAATTCGGTAATCAATTACGGTATTTTGCTTTTTGCCTTATTTCACTTGTTGTTCAATTATAATGCACTTCCACTCACTAATTCACTCACTCACACACTCACTCACTCGCTCAATTTTCTAGGTCTCTTTCATTTTCTCACTTTTTCCCTCGCGCTCGCTTCCTCGATCCTTCCTTCACTCCACCCTCTTTCTCTCTCTCTCTCTCTCTATGTCTCTCTCTCTCTCTTTCTCTCTCTCTCTATGTATCTCTTAGTAAGTCAGTAAGTCTTGTGAGTGAGTCCTGCAGAAGATCGACAGGATTTACTCTTTTCCTATGAGCCAGTAGGTTGTCATCATTCCTTTTCCCTGTGTATATAAACACAAAATGCATGTTATTTAAAAATAAATTTAAATTAAATTCAAATATAACTTATACAAACTCTCAAAAGAAAGGCAAACGTCTAATTTAACGTCTGTTCCCTACCACACGAGATTGTGTCAGAACGTAATTAGAACTTACGGCCTGTTGCTTCTAAGACAAATGAGTTACCCACAGGATTACACTCAAAACCAATGTAACGTTGATGTAATTAAATTCACATGACACCAATCTTGTGATCTATATTCATGAGATATATAACTACAAATAATTAGCGAATAAATATTGAACAATTAATAAAAGGGTTAACCTTTTTACATAGTTTGTTTATTCTACATGTATATTGAAACTTTCCTCCGGCCTACATGGGTATTCACTAGATTTAACATTGGTTTGGGGTTATGGTTTAGTAGTATTTATGATTTCAAGATAAACCCAATCTTAGAAAGGAAGGCGCGGACCTAGAACCCAAACGCCCCCCCCCCGACCCGACGAAAATTTTGTTATACACAATTCGAATGTGTTAATGTCTATTGTATGTGTAACTGCTTATGTAAGCGTAAAAATTGGTGAAAGTAAACTTTGAACTTTATTCCGCTGAAGGCGTGTGCGTAAGCTAAAAACTAGGACACTGTCAAAAATAAATTTCGTCCCCCTTTAAAAATTCCTGGATACTCCACTGGAAAACGGTATCGTAGCCGTGATTCAATCATGGGGGATGCGCCATCTTAATAATCAATTACCATGAACTTTTTTTCTAATAGGCCTTTGTACAAAACCAATGTACAACTTTGAATTTTCAATAAGTGAGCAGGAATGAGCACGAATTAGCACAAACTTTAAACTTTCTGTGCACTCATATTTTGGAATTTAAAATTTTTAGATGTCATCTTGAGGGGGGCACACGCCTTTCCTCCCACTCGTTATGCTAGAATTCTATCAGTTACCTAATAATATTTTTAATTTTTTTAATATTTTAATCAAATATATATAATAATAATTTTATATAAGTTCACGTGCTAATAATAAAGACATTATATTGCATTATTTAATATAAATAGCGTATGAGCTGAGCCGGCGATTTTTGGTAAGGTTTTCAACAGCTGATCGGCAAATGTAGGGTTCAAACCCAGTGCTCTTCACGTCACTGACATGCTATCGAGCAGGAAACTGACGTTAAACTTTGCTTTAGCATTTTTAAAGTTTCACTTAGGCCTACCTTGACATAAGTCTCTCCTCTTGGTTCTGTTCGGTATCTACAAAGCTCGAGTAAACTTTCTCTTGCTTCGCTGCTGAGGTGAATCTTCGATGCTGGAAAATTACAATACACACCATTATTTTCCTATCGACAGATATATAAATAACTGAAAATACTTTTCTAGCATTGAATCTTAATTTGTTATAAATTCTCCTTTATAAAGAAGGAACTGTAAAATTACTAGTTTAGCTACCAGCAACTGCCAGTTACATTAATCTTCGTGACGGTAGCTCGAGTGTGTCGAGTAATCTTGAAGAGAAGCCTTGCGCTTCTGAACCTTGACGTTAAACGCACTATAGCCTACTTATTATTGAATTAGATTTGATTAGCGTTGTAATTAATATCTCGTTGGATTTGTATGCTGATATTATTAGCATGCTATTAATGTATTTTTTGTGACGGTAGCTCGATTATATCGAGTCGTCTTGAAGAGAAACCTTGTGATTCTAAAACTTGACGATCTACAAGTATGTGTGAATTAGCAGCTTTATTTTCAGTTATATTTCAGTTTTTATGCGTTTAACTATCTTACGATATAGTTTGAACAATAACAACATTAGTGACGATAGCTCGAATGTATACATAATTCTAGAGGAGATGTCTAAGAATTTTTAACCTTGGCGTTAAACACAATTTAGCCTAAGAAGGGATTTAAGATATAACGTAATTTTTGTATTTGCTAATAAATACATTTCATTAATGAAAATGTAAATTAAAAAATGTATAAACAACATCGAAAACAATTTGAGTACGAATGCTAATTTAATTAACCGACATCCCCATTGGCTCCAGACCATGTCCAGATCGGTAAGATATTCAACCGTGGATCAGTATGCGCGGGGTTCAGATCCTCGGCTCGCTCGTCACTGACCTCGCTTTCGAGTGAGGAAACTGATGTGAACATTAGCGTTTTAGCTTTTAATCCATTCACGCCAGGATATGTCTTACATGTATCTCGACCTTATTTTGCCAATAGCTTGGAAAAGTAAGGTCTCAGTTGTTTATTATACATCTCATCTGACATTTTGCTTAGTCATCTCTTAACGACACATGCAGATGAGGTTTCTAAATCTTTCCGGATACAACACTGACAAATGCTGCCCACATGACACACTGTTTTGCTTAGTTAATGATGCCACACAGACGGTTTTTATGACAGTAACGCAATAAAGTGAAAAGTCATAGTAGAAGCTTCTAATCAAGGGAAGAAGCAATGATCGTATCCACTAGCGAGATAAACCGCTGTATAAATCTCAACATTGGCGTAAACTACTGGTTAGTCACAACTTGGTATTCCGAAAGTTTGAATCGCAGTTTAAAGTTATTCATACCCGCGACTCTTTATTCGGACGTTTAAGAGCAATGAAGTTTGGAGGTAGAACTAGAAACTATTGTGTTCATATCGGGTAAAAACAATAGATTCTATCTAACCCCGAACCTCGCATTGCTACAGCACTGCAGTGAAGTTAGCTTCTCATAGCACTCTTAATAGTGGTATTATATAGAAATGAATAAATTTATTTCCTGCATTCAGAACAATTGCTTTTTCACTTTATTGCGTTACTGTCATAAAAACCGTAAATACGGGCATGGGGATACGCCAGGCCTGCAACTTCTACTCTAAATATTTGCAAATCAAAAACGTTTCAAGGATATGATTCGAACAAATTACATTTCTTGCACTAAAACTATACTACATCTTTAAAAGCTAGTAAACCTAGAGTTAACGTCAGTTTCCTCTTTCGAAAGCGATGTCAGTGACGGGCGAGCCCAGGATTTGAACCACGCATATACTGATCCGCAGTCTAATAGGCCAACATTACCGACCTCGCCACTGGATGTTTACTTCTTTATATTTTGCAATGACTAAATAGCTCGGTGTGAAGTTGATTCTGAAATACATTGATTTAGTACATCATCATCATCATCATCATCATCATCATCATCCCTTGAATCCCAGTTTAACTAGGGTCGGGATAAGAATAGACTGTCTAAAATCCTCTCTGTCCTACATCATATCATCAGTCAATCCCCTATTTGAGACTTTTCCATTAGTTCAAAATTTTGTAGCAGTTTCTGGAGTCTAGGCGCTCATTTATTTAGTACATCAGGGAATAAATTTTCGGACATTTTCAGAGTTGGTTATTTAGAGAAACGAATATTTCGTAAATTCGTAACCGTAGAGATTATAAAGGCCATAGTTGTCAACGTGATTGATAAATCCACACTATAAGGTGTTTAGTTTGTCACCTATATTGCAGTTGATAAACCTGCAGAATAGCAAACGTATGTGGACAAAACAAATGCGTGTCCAATCCAATGCTCCATTCTAATAAACAATTACCTTCTCCGGTAGATTCCATCCTGGAGGCGACGTTGACGGTGTCTCCAAACAAACAGTAGCGAGGCATCGTGTGTCCTACCACACCTGCAGCACAGGGTCCGGTGTGGATACCAATCCTGACTCTGAGAGCTGCTTCAGGTTTATGACGGATCTTAAAGACGGACGCCTCACTGAGTAGATCCAGTGCCATGTTACATATCTCCATGATATGTCTACCACCGTTCTGTACCGGTAGTCCACTTACCACCATGTACGCGTCTCCTATCGTCTCCACCTAAATGATTACAAGGTGTATATCACACTATTTAATGATATATACAGTTACTGCTTCACTTCCGATACTCGTAGTATTATGCGTATTAATATACTCTTCTGGACATAGATCGATATCAATATCAAATAATTGAATTTGCCCATCATTTCTACGAAACATAGAATATGTGTGACTATTAGTAATTATAGGGTTTTTAGTTAAACTGCCTACATTTTCTGTACATCTATGGCTACCTAAAGCTCATGTTGAGGCCCCGATTGCAGGATCTATAGTTCTTGCTGCAATTTTACTAAAACTTGAAACATTAATTAATTATTCTAAGCCACTGATTATGCATTTCCATACCGAATCTTCGTTGTTACGTGAATATTGAAGATATGAGTTTCAATAAAGGTATTGTTCCGTTATAACAAAAACAATTAATTACAGTATCCATAATGCCCACAACACTAACTTATTTATACTTCATTGACATTAATCAACATAAAGTATAACTAATGTCCAGCTATAAATTCTCGCACAAAGCTGCAAATCAGAACATAATATATACACTCTGCAGTTGAACAGTCAGAAAAAATGCTATGGTATTGATAGCTTTGATAATATAATAGTTTCTTTAAAATTTCAATACTAAAGGAACACAACTTTGCTTGGTTATAGTCCTTCTTTGTATTCAGAGGTTTCCATCTAATTTTAAATGCAAAGAGGACTATTTGGTCTTGCACTTGGCACTTCTTCTAACGATAGTAGATCCTGATGAGTGCCACGAAGGAAGTGTTATATCTCTTGAGGTTTGGAATGCTGAAACTGACAGATTCACGACATATATTTATACAATTAATTTAAGGTGTAATTTAATTATTCATTTTAAGATATACATGTATATTCATACAATTAAATTAAAGTTAACTTAATTAATTAATGCCCATAACACTAATTTATTTTATTGCATTAATTTATTATATTTTAATTCATACAATTAAGTTAATTGTATGAATGATGTGCAATTTGATGAGCAATTTTATAATTTAATTTAATGAATGCATTGTTTATAGCGTGTAGGTTAAGGCGTGTAATTAAATAATTTAATTTATAAAACATATTTAGTACAATTAATTTAACAGCGGAGGATGGTGGGGAACCAAATCCATGCATTAGCTATATCACTAACATTAGGCTCAATACTCTATCATTAAGAATTGTGCCAATTCCTCTCTGATATCTTCAGCTCACCTTATAGACATCATGTCTAGAGATGGTATCGTCGAACGTTCCATAGAGATCATTGAGTAGATCTACGACCTGCATCGGAGTCGACTCTGACGAGAGATTTGTAAAGCCGGCGATGTCTGAGAAGTAGATGGTAACACTGGGAAACATCTCAGGTAATATGGTAGTACCTCTCTTCAATTGGTCGGCAATAAATCTAGAAACAAAATTATACTGATGCTATATAAATACTTAAACATTTTATGTTATTTTGTAGTATTAATTTCACCAAGCGAAATATAATCATATTTAATTATAAACAAAGACAACAAACAATAGAAAAAAAGTGCATGTAATAAACTGGTGACAGAATTGTCATATATACTCAGCTGACTTTGAATAGTAAAACTTTCATAGTGGAACTTTAAATTTAGTTTTGTGAAACTCTTTACCAAATGCAATTTTAATCTGATGAAAAGTTAAACATCGAATAAAATTACTTTATCCACAGGAGCAACATGGCTAAATCTAAATAAATAAAGGGAGAAATATAGTTAACGCTAATGGGTGTAGAACTTTAAGTTTTTAAAATTTTTCAAAGTAGATCCAAGGTTTTAATAGTATTTTAGCAACAGAATCAACAGATGAAATATTATATTCCCTTTGCATCAAAATTACTAAAACTTTAATACTTACGGAGGTAGCATTCTATTCAGTAGCATATCTGTTTTCTTTTTCTCATCAAGAAGTTCAGAAGTTCTCTGCTCTACGATTGATTCCAGGTTGTTCGCGTATTTCTCCAGTTTTTCCAGAACATGATCCATAATGTCGACTTTTCTGTGAAACATGTAGGTCTGTGTTTAAAATGAACCGTTCAAATTCTACAATTTAATCTTTCAGTTTACTCTTCGAAGTAAAATGAATGAGATAAGCAATGTTTTGCTAATTGATTAGTGATTACAAAAAATATGATTTAAACTTTAGACACTTTTCGTATAGAGATAATGTCAAATATAGTCTATATATATATATATATATATATATAGATATATATATATATATATATATAGTCTATGATATATATATATATTATATGTATGTATACTATATAATATATATATATATACTATATACTATATATATATATATATATATATAATATATATATATATATATATACTATACTATAATAATATCTAAATATATATATATATATACTATAATAATATAATATATATACTATATATATGTATATATACTATAATAATATAATATATATACTATATATATATATATATATATATATATATATATACAGTAGGCCTATATATATTAATTTGAGCACATTTATTATTCATGTCAGAAGAAATTCATTTCTCCTTAATTTGCTTAAAATTGAGGCAAATTAACGTCTGTAATAATAATTTCTACCTCGTCTAAATTCAGTACACCATTTTTTACATAAAGGCCTATAGTATGGAAATTCATACATTTCTAAATTGTTGAGCTGTTTCTAGCATACTGGCAGCGGGCTGAGCAGGTGACTAATTGGTACAACGGATTAGTAGGTGGAGGTTTCGAATTCACTGCTATCCCGGTCACTGATTATAATAATAATAATAGTAATAATAATAATAATGATAATAATAATAATAATAATAATAAAAGCTGGTAAAGCTAAGGTTAACCTCAGTTTCCTCACTCGAAAGCGATGTCAGTGACGGGAGAGCCCAGGGTTTGAACCCGCATCTACTGATCCGCGGTCGAGTATCTTACCGACTTAATAATAATAATAATAATGATATTAATACTAATAAAGGTTTAACGTCCGTTTTCTCACACAACGATGATATCAGGGACGTCATGATATGCTATCGAGCAGGAAACTGATGTTATACTTGGCTTTGATTTGGCATTACGCCGTATATCGTGTTTCTTCCAAATTTAGGTAAGAAGATATATTTGCGAATTCTACGCTAATTTTAAAGCTTAGATTAAAAAGGTATTGGATGGATTAATATGATCAATAGTATGGCAGCAATCAATATACGATCAGTAATCAATATGATCAATATTATGGCAGTGGATTGATTAATATTATAGTGTATCAATATATTCGAGGACCTAAAAAGTAGCCTTGGGCTATTTTGTGAAGTAACTTAAAGCATCTACCCACTGAGAAAGTTCGCTGTGTAAGTGCGTTAAGGTGGCTACTTTTTTAGGCATTCTATATCATCATTACATATAGGCCTACATGGACATTTACGGTTAGAAAAATTGTGTATCTACGTATATCCTGAACACATTTCTTTTGCAGATTTATTTGGGTGAATTGATCTGTACTGATGTGTGCTGTGGAGACGTCACTGGCATCACCTTTGGATGAGGAAGCGGACGTTAAATCTTTATTTTTATTATTATCTGTGTAAAACAAATGCAGACATATACAGAAAATAGCACACTAAAACTCAACAACTTACATACATTCCAAAAGAGGCACTATTTTAACTAGAATAGAACGGTAATAAAATTTATTTCTAATGATATCATATAAATAGTTACAATATAAAATTTCAGCCCATCTATCCATAACATAATATGTTCTGCCAGTACCTTCCACCTTGAAGTCTTTTCAGCATCCTGCTGACGTCATCGAAGGCGGGGCGATCTTGAGGAGACTCCGCCCAACACTGACGTATGATGTCAATCAAATCTGGCATCTCATTTAATGACGAGGGCAGAACCGGTCTGCATGGGGTCCAACCACCCAGTACAACTCTGTCTATTGTGTCTAAGTAAAACAACGAACAATGTTTCAAGTAAGTATTATATTTTATTTATTAATCTTCCATTAATTATTATAATATACTTTAGTATATCAGATAAACAGTTTCAGCTATACATGTAGTATTTATCATCACCATCAAAAGCTAGTGTCGGTAAGGTTTTATATCATCATCATATTATATCATCATATTATATCATCATATTATATCATCATATTATATCATCATATTATATCATCATATTATATCATCGTAAGATATTATATTATCATCATCGTCGTCGTCGCCGTCATCGTCATCATCATCTTCTTCTTCTTCTTATTCTTCTTCATCATCGACATAATCATCGTCATCATCATCATCTTCTTCTTCTCCTTCCCTTGAATGCTAGTTTAACTATGATCGGATTAGACATGTGTGTTGCAATTTCTGGAGCCTAGGCGCTCAAATTCCGAATGCCCTTTCTGTAGTTGATTGGGATCTTAATACTTTAGTCGCCTTCTACGACACGTACAGTATACGGTTGATCTCCTCTTCAACAGCACGGTCACAATAAGGATAACACGTAATATTAATCAATAGAGAAAATTTATATTTGCATCTCAATACTAAAACCGATATTTCTTCAAAACGAGAAATATTGTTCTCTTATTTAATACTTCAAAAATTGATTGAATACTTAGTAAAAATAATTATTAATACTTTGGCTGAATTTTAATAAATTAGATTAAATTACACAGAGATAATTTTTGTAAATGTCTCAATAGTTCAGTGGTTAGAGGCTTCACGTAATAGCATGACATTTTAAATGACAAAACCTGAGGTTAATTGAACTCTTGCGGGTTCGATTCTCAACCGCGCTTATCTGAGAGCAAAATCTCGGCATTCAATGGACTGGCTTCCCGGAAAATGGGCCAAATTGTATAGCGGGTTAAACATATGTTACTACAAGTGAACAACACGGTTGATCTTTCACATGTTATTATACGTGTTATAATAATTACTACTATTGAAATTAATAGTGTAAATGTATATGATAATTTATTGCATCTGTGCTGTTATTAAACCTCTTGCAGTTCCATCTTCAATAAAGAACGGCGGAGCTCTGTAAGCGATCTCCTGCGCTATGATAGCAAAGCTGTAGACGTCTCCCTTCTGAGTCCCATAGACAGGTCTGACGCTCATACGAAGCAGCTCTGGAGCGGTCCACAACATACTCCGGTATTTCTCTGTCTCTTCGTCTTCTCCCACTTTATCTTCTTTCATGCTATCGCAGTCTCTTTCCAGTAACGGTGCTTCCAAAGCTCTGAAAGCTTCCAGAACTGGACATCCGATCTTGAGTGACCATCTGTTGTCCACTCTACACGTCATACTACTCAGATCTCCGTGTGAATGAATGGGCGACTTGTGAAGATAGCACATCCCCTTAAATCAATCAGTCAATCAATCAAGGTCATCCCCTTAAATCTATCAATTAATGTGAGTTTAACGTCCACATAAGATTCAGAAAGATTTTCAAATCGTTCAAGGGAAAAAATAATACACAGATATAACATAATTAATACTAAATAATTACATTTATTACTATTTGCTTGAACATAGATAAATATATATATCCCCGTTCCACATTCTCTTCACTCTCTTCTTCCCTCACTCTCTCTCTCTCTCTCTATCTCTCTCTCCATCTCTCTTTCTCTCGTTCATTCGCTTTTTTCTCGTTCATTCTAGTTAGTATCGTTTTTTTCTCGTTTTTCTCGTTTCTGTAAGTGACGGGCTCTCCCGTCACTGACATCGCTTTCGAGTGAGGAATTTGAAGTTAACATTAGCCTTAGCCTTATATATATATATATATATATATATATATATATATATATATATATATATATATGGCTAGCGGATTGTGCTTATATCGATCTCGTTTTCTCTTCGGTTAGTGCATTTGCTAGTACCTTCTTGTAGTGCAAAGCATCTTGCAGTTGTGCATCCCGCTTGAGACGTCCCTGACATCATGTTCAAACGAGAAACAGGTAGTTAAATCTTCATTTCTTTTGCTGTATTTTATCGTTTCGTAGTCAGAATGAATCCTACAGAAATACTTCGATAAATATGAACGAGTTATATTTTTGCGTCCTGCTAAGCAGTCAGTATCCTGAAAAATATCGAGTGCAACAGCAACAACAAACGAATTCTACTTACGTTTACCAGATCACTAATGAGAGAAATACGAAAGAACCAGTCTAGTTTTATATCATCTTCGCTCACGATATCCTAAAATGATAATATTGTATCTAAAAAATTCTAGTCGTGAAATTAAAATTTATTAATTTCGTTTATTGGAATCAACTATTTCTAATTGAAAAATTGACTCTACTAGTGGATTTACTAAAAGATAATTATTTGATTAAGAGCCGTCCAAATAAAACACCAGAATAGCTGAAACGTTAGAACCGTATTTAGCTAGCTAAGTTTTACAAGAATAAATGTACTTTTGAAATGCTCATACTGAAAATAAATACTACATGTCCCTCTGATGTTACAAAAAATTGAGAAATGCAGATCCTAGTTAATAAAATACTGCTAAATTATAATTCTCCATCAGCATCTAAATAGCATCATCATCATCATATTTTCTCAAATCCCAGCTAAAATAAACCCTCGCCAACCTTCTCTGTGAACGGAAACTTTTACATTCGCTTTAGAACATTTTGTAGCTATTTCTGAAGTCTAGGCCTTCACCAACCGAAAGTCCTTTCTGACGTTGGTTTGTATCTTAGTGCTTTGTCGCCTTTTACGACACGTGCAGTCTACGGTTGGACTATCCTTCAGTTACCCGGACGCAATACGTGTGTTACAGCTAAGTAGTATGCTTTTAGAACGACATTTTAAAACGTCAGTTACGTAATTGACATCCGTGACAATATACATTATAAGTTATCAAATCTGTTAGACTAAATTTATGCATATCGGCTAATTTCTGTCTTTTTTCGTTTATTTTTAGTTTCGTTTTGTTTGTTTGTATATTTGTGTCTACCATATAATGGTGAATAAAAGAATATATAAGGCGACAAAAATACACAATATTCTTGTCATTAAAAGTTAAAGTCGAAGAAAAATGTAGGCCTACAATGCGCAAAGTACATTTCAGGTGTGCACATGGAAACTTTTCTAACTAGCACACCTAATAAAGTGTAAAAATATGATAATATTGACAAGTTAAAACATATCAGAGATAGTTTGGGCTCAGCGGCGGATCCATAAATTTCTCAGGAGGGTGTACTTTTTATAAACTGCCAACCAATTATTGCTTGCATCATTGTCACTGTCATTATTTACGCTCACACTATCTCCGGGATACAGATTTTTTTACCTGCACTTTTTTGGAAGAGGTTGGAGGGTTGCTGATGACAGAAACGAATAGCCTGCTGCACGTTGATTGTCTTGGATATTTTTAGACAAATATTATTTAAATGGCGTAATAGAATTAAAAGTTACTAACCTGCAATGTACCACGACTGCATCGCTGCACAACGTAGCAGATATGATCAGGTTCTACACAGGCTCCTATGAAACTCTGTACGTTGTCGTGACTCAGCTCTTTCAACTGTATAAAAACAAGATTAATTTAATATGCTTAGTCTTCTGAAACTATGAGACTCTAACAAATCTAGGCATCCAAATAGTGATTTAACATTACTCGCATGAGTTACGCAGATATCCAAAATTGCGCCATACCGTCACACACAGATGTACATGAGTTAAATATGTGATCTACTTATCATGATAAGTATGTTACCACTGATATATATATATATATATATATATATATATAAATATATATATATATATATATATATATATATATATATATATACAGACTGGGGCAAAACAAAATAATCCCCTAGCGAAATCTCAATAACTTCAAGAAAACTCAAAATATCTCTACGAAATTTACGGAGCTTCTAGGGAAGGAATTTCTACGTGTATCCTGCAAATTTGATGAAAATCTATTGGGAAAGAAAAATATTACAGCGTTTCTGCAAAATCAGTTATAGCAAGGCTTTTTTAACCAAAAGTCTTATTAACTTGGACAAAACTCAAAATAGTTTTACAAAATTTTCGGAGATTCCAGGGGAGGAATTTCTACAAATATCCTGAAAATTTAGTGAAAATATATTCTGAAGTAACAAAAATACAGCGTTTCTTCGAAAAAAAAGTTAAAATCAATTTTAACGAGGCTTTTTTAAACAAAAGTACCGGATATTTTCTTCAAAATTTAGAAGAACGAAATTTAGGCATCTTTTATTAGAGTAGCTAACTAGGTAGTGCAGGCTTAAACTCCACCACTTAAGTAAACGGCCTTTTCAGGGTCGTTATTTTCTTTAAAAGGAACAACTGACATTTCGAAAAGCCTTGTTAAAATTGATTTTAGCACTTTTCTTTTTGAAATGCTGCAATTTCGTAAGTAATGAAAATAATTTCATCGAATTTGCAGGATATAGGCAAAAATTCCTCCCCTAAAAGCTCCGTAAATTTCGCAGCGACATTTTGAGTTTTCTTAAAGTTATTGAGATTATATATATATATATATATATATATATATATATATATATATATATATATACATGTGTATATATATATATATATATATATATATATATATATATATATATATATATATATACATGTATATATATATATATTGACAACACCCACAACAATTTTCATAATCATTAAAATTAATGTCATCTGGTCTCAACACGAAATCTTATCCAATCCAAAACAAATCCCTGACACGTCTACAAACTGCTTATATGAATTTGATCAAATGAAATAAAACTAGAATATCAGAAAAACTGATAAAGTAAAACTGTGTAAGTAAAACTGTGTAAGCAAAATAAGAGTAAATATCATAAATTAATGAAAGAGTCGAAGAGGAATCAAATCGATGTTTAATAGTATAATAAAGATATATATATAAATATATATATATATATATATATATATATATATATATATATATATATATAATAGCATTTAAGAGAAGGCATACATTTACAAGTAGCACAAGATCAGGACGAGTTAGAGTGACGAACTGTTTACTACAGCCGATGACGAGCACTGTCACTCCCTTGTACACAGCTAGTCTCTCTCCAGATCCACATTCTCCTGATACTAGATTACTATCGACAGTAACTCTGGACATCAGCACACTGCCATTGTGAAGTTTCTAATTTAAAACAAAACAAATTCATCATCATCATCATCATCTCTTTAACCCCAGTTGTTACAAAGCAAATTAACTTCTAACATAATACAAAACAAATTTATCTATATCATCATCATCTTCCCTTTTATTCCTGTTGCTACAAAATAAATTGATATTTCTAACACAATACAAAATAAATTCATCTTTATCATCATCATCTTCCCTTTAATTCCAGTAGTTACAAAACAAATTAATATTTCTTATATAATACAGAACAAAGTCACCTTTATCATCATCATCTTCCCTTTAATTCCAGTTATTACAAAACATATTAATATTTCTAACATAGTACAAAATAAATTCACATTCATTATCATCATCATCCCTTGATTTCCAGTTATTACTAAATAAATGAATATTTCTAAAATACTACAACATAAATTCATATTCATCATCATCAACTTCCCTTTAATTCCAGCTAATACAAAACAAATTAACGTGTAATATTCAATTAATGGTTTTGTTTCAAATTTCATGGTCTGACCGGTAGCTGGTGGTTTTACTTTCCACTGATCCTTTACTGCGGTCTCCGTATAACGGACCTGTGTTGATCAATTCCACCATCATAAAGTATCGTGTGTTTAAAGTGCTAAACGGATTAGACTTAAATTCTATTTTACTAGTTAATTTATATTTTACTATTTAATTTATATTTTATTAGATAATTTCTATTTCATTAGTTAATTTCTATTTCATTAGTTAATTTCTATTAGATAATTTCTATTTTATTAGTTAATTTCGATTTTTTTAGCTAATTTCTATTTTAGTAGTTAATTTCAATTTTACTAGTTAATTCCTATTTTATTAGCTAATTTCTATTTTATTAGTATTATTATGAGACGGTGATCTTTCAAGTTTAAAATACAAATACTAGTCAGATATTGAATATGGCATTCAGCAGTGCTGAACAGTAAAGCACTATGACTGAACACATCAAAAATACAAAAGAGAATTTAATTATTTTATTAGAATATTTTATTAGTTAATTTCAATTTTATTAGCTAATTTCTATTTTATTAGTTAATTTCTATTTTATTAGCTGATTTCTATTTTATTAGTTAATTTCTATTTTATTAGTTCTGCGAATATCGAAGAATGCGCGAATGTTTTACTAACTTCTCCGCTAAACTGGGGAGTGATCTTAAAATGATCATCATTGTCATCATCATCTTTCCTTGAATCCCAGTTTAACCAGGGTCGGGATACGAATAGACTTTCTCCAGTCCTCTCTGTCCCACACCATATCACCAGTCAATCCTCTATTTTTCATGTCCTTTCTTCATTACCGCATCCCACGCCAATTGTGGTCTACCTTTTGCGGTCTAATTTTATGGTCTACCCTATAACTATAAGAGTAGAAATTAAATTAACTTTCATTGTATTGCCAGACTCCTTTGGACCTTGTATATTTAACTATGAGTACAATTGCTAATTCTCTCTCTAGTGTTCTGCCGACTAGAAAGTCCAAGGTACATATTCCTACTCACCTGCTGCCTTCACGCTCCATAGAGAGCATTCCATCGATTGACAAGTTAATCCCTTCATAAAAGGCTTTGTTTCACACATATCTTAAGACGTTAGGTGCCTATGGGTTGGGGATTATATGTTAGAAGTGGTTTCACGTTACCTTCGTTAGTTCTTGCTCAGTTATCCCTTACGACACCAGCAGTTTACGGTAGGTCTACTCTTCAGGGTCCCGGACACAACACGGAGAATAATATTGAAAAATATCGATAATAGGCCTACATTTAAACGCTTATAAGTTTCTCTATTCTCTCTTTCAGAAAATCATGAAATGCTAGTCCACACCAACAGCTATAAATAATTAATTTCTAATAAAACTCTACATTTTTGTGAGTTATTAAGGCTAATGTTACCGGGCATTAATATGGGGGAGTGTCAAATAATACAAAAATAACTAGTAAAAGCATTTCGATAACGTCATTTGCTAATGAAATTTCACAAGCATGTAACTACATTCATTCACGAATATACCATTTGTCCTAAATAATAGTATATCAGTTTCACGAGATATGTAACGTTTATCTCTCAATTAACCAAAATTCCTCAAATGACTAATCAAAACCTTGGGGCGTATTGAAATTAAAGAAAATCTAGACAAATTTAATTGCCAATAAAGCCCTTGAAATAGATGCTATTACTGATAATGAGGTGCGATAGTTAAAATTAACTGAGATTTTTATTAAGCAATTAAACAAATTGAAGACCATAATGAACCGTAGCATTTAAAGCTGTGAGTATCATTACCTGAATAATAATTGTTAATTATATATATATATATATATATATGCATCAGTACACCTATATATCATATGCAACATATATATATATATATATATATATATATATATTCATAAGTATAGGACACATATACATGTATAAGTATATAGATCCTATACATATGATTTCAAAATAAATTTTGTAATAAAAATTAACGGATTTATTAGTATATAGCAAATGTATTCAATATAAAAGTTTCACTTACTAGAGCGACATTTAAGGAGGCAAATAGCATGATGAACTAAGGAAATAATGAAGTCAATTGTTGAGTTGTATTGATTGATCAATTAAATAACAAAACATAGAAATATGAGATTGACTGATTAACTAAATGCCTTTTTGATTGATTAATTAGTTTATATATTGGATGATCGGTGATTGAATGATCGCTTAACTGATTTCTTTATTGATGGACTGAACGACTGACTAACTAATTAATTGATTTGTAGACATATTTATTGACAAATTGTGTCAATGATTGTCTGACTGATTGATTTAATGAGAGAGATGTGTTTATTTCAGCATCAACACCAAATATTTGACAAATATAAATAGAAATAAACATTTAAAAGAAATAAAATATAAAAAATTCCAGAAACACAGGGTATCAAACAGTCTGTAAATACTTAAACAACGGCGGTCAGGGAAAATGATACACATCTTATCTAGCTGACCACCGCCTATAACTATATTACTGTCATGTAGGCCTATAAATGCAAAATCAACTGAAATAAACACTTATCTCAGCATTAATGAACAAACTAAAAGAAAGTAAAATAAATTACAACTTAATCTGATTAGAAAGCAATTAGCAAAGTATCAATTCTAGCTAGACATTTACACAAAAAACTATAATATTGATAATTACCAACCATCAAACATACATTTGTAACTATTTTTAATGATGGAATGATTAATTGGATGGTTGATTGATTCATTCATTCGCTCATTCATTAATTCAATCATAGTAGAATTTGTTAATCAATTGATTAAAAGTTTTCTTAGTTATTACCGCATAGCTGGAGGTAAGATGAGACACAAAATCCAGTTCTTCGTATTGAATCTTCCAAATCATCTGCTGAATCTTAAGTTCTGATCTTCTCGCCCTATTGCAATTATTTTTAATAAATAACAAAATATGCAATATAATTATACCCGTCACGGTGACATTTCACGCACGTTCCTGTCCAATTCGACAATGGTATATCATGGTGTGCCACTTTGTCATTCGTTATTGTTTAGAATGATTTGGTATTATCGGAGTTAAGATACAAACAAACGTCAGAAAGGACATTCTTTTGGTGAGCGCCTACGCTCCAGAAATTTATATATATTTTTTCTAATTCCGATCATACTTAAATAATTGGGATTCACAAGAAGAAGAGGAAGGATAAGAAGATGATGACGACGACGACGGCGAAGATAATGATGATGATGATGATGATGATGATGATGACGACGACGACGACGATGATGATGATGATGATGATGATGATGATGATGATGATGATGATGATGACGATGATGATGATGATGACGATGATTTAATGTTATGTATCTCTGTCTTACTCTGTCTTACTGTCTCTCTTCCTCTCTCACTCTCTTTCTCTCTCTGTCTCTTTCTCCCCCTCTCTCTCTCTCTGTCTGTCTCTCTCTCTCCTCTCTCTCTCTCTCTCTCTCTCTCTCTGTTTCTCTATCTGCTTTACCATGCTGCATAGTTACCTAACAGCAAAGATGAGCCCAGAGATTATCATCAGTGCAACTGAAGCCGACAATGTAGCTGCTAGGATTGTAGCTAAATTATCTGAAATTATACAAAATTATAGCTTGAGTTTTTACGGCATAGTTTAATTGTTCAAGAGTGTTACCAAAGCGATACCACTCGATGTATCTATTAAATTTACTCTATGAATACTAATACAAATAAAATGGAAAGCGCAAAATGATATCAGAGACTCCAAAAATTAAATTGGATTAAAATAAAAAACTATGCTAAAACGAATTGTGTTAATCAGACAGTATAATATTAAGTGTTTCATAGAAAATAGTATTTGAGTTTTAAATATAAATAAAATAGTAAGTGTAATATAATAGTAATTATATATGTATAGGTTTCATGTACGGGTAGACAGGATAGTTATCTCAGGGAATGAAGCCCCTGCCCAGTAAATGTTAGTCGAAGCTGAGGAATGCACAGGGGCCCACCTCGTCATAAGCAGTATCCCCGAAGAATAATGGTATAACAGGGAACAGTGGAGGCTTTAAATACTATGGACCTGCCAGTAAACAGTGCACTAAGATATATATATATATATATATATATATATATAAAACTGGTAAAGCTAAGGTTAACGTCAGTTTCCTCACTCGAAAGCGATGTCAGTGACGGGCGAGCCCAGGATTATATATATATATATATATATTATATAGCTTATCATCATCATTGTCACCCTTGAATCCTAGTTTAGCGTTTACCTCGAGCCTATGCTCTCACGAAACGAATGAGATGTTGGTTTGAATCTTAAGTGCTTTGTCGACTTTTGCGACACATGCAGTCACCATTTGATCTACTTTTCAGCAACCTGGACAAACAACGGGCACAAATAAATAAAACAGCAAAATCAGATAAATAAAATCTAAGCTGTATGTACTATCTACATGTACAAAGAAAACTGCTTCACTTTTTGTTCGTATAGTTACACACATGACATACTGCATGTGCTATATAGTTTCCTTTCTTTGTTTCTGTTTTTATAGTTTTCGTTATTTCCTCCATTACTCTCCATGGATATTAGTAATCGTTACCTTTTGCAAACTTGCAGTTTTCTTTATACATGTTCATTCATACCTAAGTTATTTTTCACGCAAAGTTCTCCGAGAAATCCACATTTAGGTGAGTCAACAGGTGGAAACGAGTTCCTACCCCATTTCACATCCGATCTCGTTTGCTTCACGACCTAAGGAAAATAATTGCGCATAATTGTAGAGTCAAGTGGAGTAAATATAAAGTAATCTCGAAGACCTGGCAGAGGCCATGATACTGCTATAAAAATTGTCCGATGTTTTAGTATTTATTTTTACCGGGTGTAAAGAACCCGGGGTTTGAGAAAAACATGTCGTAAGAGGCGATTGAGCAAATATTTCATTTTAAAATGTAACTTTAAACCCATTCAATATTCAACTCAATTATTTATTTTCGGTAGTGTTAAATTTAACAACGTATTTAACTACACTTTAAAATCGAAATTTAGAGAGGTAGGTAGGTTGTAGTTTAATGTCCCGGTTTATAGGCAATCAAGAGTCCACAAGTCTTCCCTTCAAGAAGATTCGCCACACTCGAGCTACCGTCACAAAGATTTGAAGGCTTTATACTATGTAACGGCTTGTTAAACCGCTAAACTTGTGCCGCAAGACCTTAAAGTCTGAAAAAATTCAAAAAGTTGCAAATGTCAATCAAGTCCTTTCAGAAAATTAATTTGATTTGAATAAAAATAAAAATACGTTTATTATTAAAGAGCTGTTTCGCTACTTTTCAATGTAATATTTGAGAAAGAAGCTGAAACAAAATGGAAAGCAAAACGTTGAGAAATGACAAAGATGCTGCTAAGATGATAAGAAGTTGATATGTTAAATTATCTAAACACGCTACAATTGTGGTGTTAATTTTCTCATTGTATTTAACTGGAGATAGATAAGATTACAAAAGGTATGTAGGTAGGTAGGCTATAGTGTGTTTAACGTCAAGGTCCAAAAGCACAAGGCTTCTCTTCAAGACGACTCGACACACTCGAGCTGCCGTCTCAAAAATTAATGTAGCAGTAAGTAACTTTGAGTCATAAGATTACAAAAGCTGCTGTAGTCACAATTTTATTTACCAAATTGCTCTAGGATTTAGGTGTTAAATTTCGCTAAGTAAATGTTTTACCCCGTTATTGATAAGGTCAATATCGAGAAAGGTACTGTAGGCTTTGATTGATTCGTCGTAAAACCACATGGTTAGTGGTTGACTGCCATCAGCGTTGTCGTTTATTCCCTTCACGCCAGTTATACCTATTTTACAATGTATACAGCATAAAGCTTATTCAATATAAACATTAAAATAATAGCGAAACTTTTGTTTAACGCCCTGTTAATTATGTCCTATGTTACCGCTTGCACCTATATACTCAGCTGAAGTAGAATGAATTGCCGCGGTTTTTACAGTAAATTTAACTACATTCTCTCTTCAGTGCACTGCCAAGTGGCAGGTTCAAGGTACATATTCATACTCAAAGTCTGCTTTATCGCTCCATAATAGCACTCCTTAGATCAACAAGTTATCCCTTCACAAAGTCTATGCTTTATCCATACCTTTTGTAGTATATAGCTTGGGAACAGTATGGCTTCTGCGGTGGTTTCCCATTGCCTTCCTCTGTTGAATGTAGTTAAGTTTAACTACATTATAATTATTAATTCAATATAAGTGAATAACACGTACGTTTTTTTTATGAGAAATCGTAACGCTACACCATAACTCTACATCGATTATTCTGTAAATTAACAAATCTTTATTTTAAATAAATAGAAATTTATAAACACAAGAAAATTAAAATGGCGCCGAGGCGCGAATACAAGAAACGATGTCGTGATTGGGAGACAATCACTTTGATGGTAGGGCTAAAGCTGATCCATGCTGTACACGGTTTAGATGTATATTTGAAGAAATCGCAATGGATACCGAAAGAATATCGATCTATTATTAAACTATGTTCTTGAGAACTACTCCGCTATTGTCGTCCATGACAACTTCGAGCGATATTGAGACAAATACAAGCCAGTGAGCAGAAAGAAGATTCAGAACGGTGCAAATTCCAAAAAAATCAGTTTAAAGATAAATCAGTCTAAAAATAAGCCCTTATGCAATTAGACACCACTAGGCAAGTGGGTTGATTTGACACAGAAGTGTCTATACAGGAAACTGACTCTTAAACTTTGGTATCTTTCGGTCTGACACCAGCAAATGAGTACAACTTGTTTTTTGAGCCCCTCGGAAGCAAAAAACTCAAACCGCAAAGCAGTTTCGAACTCGCAACCTCTTGTTCAAGAGGCGAGCACTATACTCACTGAGTCACAAGGCGTTCCTAGCGCACTGAATTTAAAAAATATTTAAAAATATTCAATAAAAATAAAAACCATTAATAATACTCTCTACGTTATTCATTACTAAACATAATTATTAATTGTTAATTAATTATTACTATCTACTAATTATTAATTCCAAAAATACTAATTAACATAAGATTACTAAATTATTAATTACTAATTAATAGCAGTATTAATTACTAATTATTCACTATTAATTAATTTTTGATTACTAACTACTACTTATTAATTACTAAATTACAAATTAACACAAAAATAATCAGTAATTTGTTACCGGTGTAAACCAGTCCACGAGATTCGTTCAGTATTCTCTGACCGTCCTTGTAATCGAACCCCTGATCTATAAGTCTGGAGGCAAGTATTGCCCACAGATAGGTCACGTCATGCAGGTATCTGGCGTGCTCTGATGGCTGCGTTAAACATTTAACAAAGGTGGCTCGAAATTACAGAAATTTTAATATTAATTTTGTTAAATGACAATACCTTTTCAAATATAAGAATATGGGAATATATCGTAATGGAATGCGATGTAAAATATAGGCTATTGAAAAATAAGAATATGAAATACAAATATAACATCATCATCATCATATTCGTGATGTTGATGATCACGAAGATGATGACGATGATGTTCGATCTTCCAAAAACCCTTAAATGTTGATATCTATCACCTTTTTATACCAAATGTTTAAACCGTTAGCTAATTTAGTCCATTTTCCGTGTAACCAGTCCAGTGAATGTCCGAGATTTTACTCAAAAAACGAAGATGATGACGATTCAGGTCGATTTTCCAAAAATCCAAGTTTTAAAAAGTAAACACACATTATAGTGAATAATCAACTATGTTGATATTTATCACTTTGTAATACCACATGTTTAAATCGTTAGACAATTTAGTCTATTTTCCGTGTAATTTGTCCAAGGAATGTTTGAGATTTTACTCTCAGAGCAGCACGGTCTAGGGTTTGGAATTGACCTTCTTTTTGATTCGTTTTATAAAATTTTGTAGCAATTTCTGGAGCTTAGGCACTAACCAACCGAATGCCCTCCTATTAGTTTGGATCGTAGTGCTTTGTCCCCTTTTAGGCACTTGCACTCTACGGTTGGCCTATTCTTCAGGAATCTGATCAGAACACAGTATAAATTATCAATATGACAATAATAGAATATAAGGTTATAAAGTATAAGATTTACAAATGGAGTTATTTCAATATGACCCTTTCAGTTTGATCTTCCAAAAATTGTCGCCCATTCAAGTGCTAACAGAACTCCACGTTGCTTAACTTCGTCTAAGATATCATGTTCTGCTAAGGTCGTCAAACCCTACCCCAATGTGGAATTTTGGAAAACCAAATAAAAATTCCGAAGAAATCAACTGTTGAAAACTGACGTTAACATCAGCTCTTTTTTAGATTGTTTATGTCATGTGTGCAACTATCAAAAAAAACATCAAAAAGCAACCAAAAAACAGATTTCGTAGACTTGCCTCAGTGTACGGAACGATGTTAATCCATGGAGGTTGAAGGTTCCTCTCTCTCACCTGATCCAGGAACGCGTTCAGTGAAGCCGTGTCCATATCCGGTGTGTACGTCATCTGTACATTAAATCATTCATTGAAGCAATCCATCAATCAAGAAATCAATAAAGCAAAATGTAGTACAGTCTCATCGACTTTTACGACACGTGCAGTCTATGGTTGATCTATTCTTCAGCAACCCGGACACAACACGGGCACAAATGCTCTCTGACATCCCATAGTTATAATGAACAGCTTTTAGTCTGCCTCAATTAGCACCTGCCTTCATGTCCTTCTACACTACATACGGAGTCATATACACGTATAAAGATATAGATAAACAACATAACACCCAGCTTTTCTAGAATTACTAGAAAATCAAGATGCAAGAGTAGGTAATCTAATTTGGATCATATTGCAACTCATGAATAAATGTGCAAACGATGTCCAATTATATTTACCAATGGTCAAAGCTTTGATAAAAAAAGTTAAATATAAAATTATAAATTTCACCTGTTTCAGGGCTCTGAACGCTTTCATTCGATAGGTATTGTTTGCAGCACCAGATAAATTATAGGCAGTAAAGAATGTGTTGACGGTACGAGATAAAGGTGTGTATCTGATGAACAAATATTCGCCGTTTGTCATCCCAAGATCTTGAGCTGTATACATGAATCTCGAAACGGCCGAATCCAGGGAGTGACAAATGATTATAACTACTCAAATAACACACAACAACACGTAATTAATATTAATCAATCAATCAATAAGAGTTTAACGTCCGGTTCCTCGCCATAAGGCAATGTCAGGGACCTATTTTGACCAACATCAGGTCCAAAATACGTATTAATTTTGTATTAATACGTATTTTGGACCTGCCACTTGGCTGTACACTAGAGAGATGTATGTCCTATATGGAGAACATTGCCCACCATATTCGTGTCAAACTCTCCATATCGTTAATTTTCTTTGGATGCAGTAAAGTGTACTTAGTGAAGTAATATAAAGTAGAGTAAGGTGTCTGGTCCGTAAGTTTCATGTCTGGTCCGTAAGTTCATTCGTAAGAACAGTCACGACAAAATACCTTCAGTCCGGAAGTCATTAAATCAGATCCTTCCCTCACATGCTTATAATTCAGGTGAGGATGGAACTTAATTATTTAAGATATGAGAAATTTTACGCAACATTTTAAACTAAAATTTTCATGCAATCACACAATATACGCTAAATTTGTTTCTATCATGGAGGCGATTTTAGAAAACTTGATCAGGATTCGCATCTTAGCATTTGGGCAATCTTGGCAAGTGCTAAAGCGATAATGCTACGTAACCTACATGTATATGTAGTATGTAATATTTACGTCTATTGTAAAAATTATACTCTCTCTCTCTCTCTCTCTCTCTCTCTATCTTCGTGCACTGCCTACTGGCAGGTCCATGGTATATAAAGCCTTCACTCTTCTCTGTCTTCCGCTTTCCTCTATGTAATAACATTGTATACTATTATGGTATTTTATGTGTAGATAGGATTGTTTTCTCAGGGAATGACGCCCGTGCCCAGTAAATGCTAGTCTAAGCTGAGGAAGGCATAGTGCGCCCACCTCGTCATAAGCAGAATACCCCCAAGAATAACGATATCATGTTAGATGATTTAGAGATCCACTGAAATGTAGACATGAAGAGAAAACGGAAGTCAAAAAAGAGTTGAGGCGTTTATATACCATGGACCTGCCAGTGTGCAGGGCAGTGCACTCTGAGAGAGAGAGAGAGAGAGAGAGAGAGAGACAGAGACAGAGAGAGAGAGAGAGAGTGAGAGAGATAGAGATATGTTATTGACATGCATTGTAAATACTTCTTTTTATTAAATAAGAAAGACAGACAGACAGAAGAATGTAAAAATACATGTATATTACTGTCTGAAGTACTCTACGTTGACTTCCTATTCCTAACACAACGGAATATCAACTTTCGTTTCTTGTGTGTGTATATATATATATATATATATATATATATATATATATATATATACATTAGGGTGGTGCTAATTTAATTTTTCCGCTAATTTCTGGAAAAAAAATGTCCAGAAATTAGCGGGTCAGTGCCTGGTTATGTTCTAATTATTACTGCGATCTCTTGTGCAAAAAAATCTCCACTTTATTCCATTATTTAGGGGTGCCGCAGAAGCAATTAAGTTTTCCATACTATAATGCTATTACAGCCAAGAATTGCAACAGATAGTTGTGTAGCTATAAGCATTGGTAGGCTTCAGTTTTATGAAACATAAAATAGTACAAGATAATCATTCAGTCAGTAATAAATTACACTCTTATTAGAGTATTAATAATAATAAGAATAATAATATTATTAATAATAATATTAATAATAGTAAAGGTTTAACTAGAAATTAGATTAAGTTCAGTATTTAAAACTTTGTGACTGTTCCCTTCTTAGAATCTGGAAACTGCCTACGATGCGCTGACACAACCTAGAGTAAAGCTTGCTTCTGTATCTCTTCTTGAATAAGCACCACTTCTATCTCTGTCCTATCATTCACAACACTCAGACCTGATACTCTTTTGAGACTCCAATGTTCACTGTTCTCGCTCCATACTCTCGACTATATTTCCAACCAACTGTATGGAATTCCAAGAATGGTGAAAAATCTGACTGTGCTTGTAGTTACAAATTCTTAAAAACTTCGTGGACTAGAACTATCAATGGCTTGAGGACGATTAAGTGAAATTTGCAAGCCCTGCTTTGTTCTCATAGTTCTCATCTACCATACCGTCTTTAGAAGTAACGTAAATCCGGCCATCGAAGAAACTAAAAGCAATGAGCTCCTCAATTAGATACCAGGCGTGACGTTTGCTGCTGCAAAATACAGCTGTTTCCTCATCTGCGATGCCGCTATTAATACTGCCACTGTCATAATTAATAAACTGCCACTCATATCTAAACCTCTTAAACATCTGTATGTCAGCACAAGAGTATGATCCAGCTAATGAATTTTACAAATCACCTAGATCACTTCATAGATATGGTATTAATATGCGAGATGTAGTAAGTCTTTTGTTAACTTTATTTCAATGAGGACTGCAACTCCTTTTGCAGCACGAGAGTTACTTGCCGTAGTATCGAGGACATTGCTTTCACCTTGTCAGTTAGAGACCAGTCTTCGAGTGCTTACACAACTGCATTCGCAATGGCCTCTCCAGTTCCATTAGGAAGCTTCGACACGTTCATCAGGCGCACCACTCCATGTCCTGAGACAATAATTATATAATTGGCCAACGATCAACTTTCTCAGACTTCCAGATATATCAGGCAAAAGCTTGACATCCCAGTGTACGACCAGTGGAACACCGGGAGTGAAACTTGTCTTCAAGTTTGCAAGAGTTTGAACTCTGTGCTTCATTCTACTTCGTCGAATTGTCCAACGATTTAAAGCGAGACCACCAGCGTCTTGGCCAACAGCTTAAGAGTGTGAAGCAAGTGCATAGACTGCTTTTCGATCACTGATTTTTGTTCTGTCAAGGGCTAATGCAACTTGAGAATTAATAATGTTTCTTTGTCATTGGTGAAACCTGTTACGAAGATCTCTGTTTTAGACCTAGTAGCAATCTTAGAGTCTTCCATAATTATTAGCCTGTATTATAAAAAACTGGTAATAGAGTAATTTAGGTGCAAATAGTAGTAAATATGACACATTTATTTCTCTGCGAAATACGTCATTAAACCGCTGTGAAATCTTTTTAAGAAGCACGCGTTAAGTAAACGAATTATTTACTAATGTTTCTTATTGAAAAATAATACTACCATGAATGATTGCAATTAGTCTATTCAGAGTGAGGTAACGGTCAGGATTATGATCCTTGTAGGATGTAGTGTGTTTAACGTCAAGGTTCAAAAGCACAAGGCTTCTCTTCAAGACGACTCGACACACTCGAGCTACCGTCACAAAGATTAATGTATCGTAAGTTACGTTTAGTCGCATATAGACGCAATGTATGCAGTATTGTAATCCTTGATATAACGTCATAACTTATAGTGGTGGTATTTTTAATTAAAATGGTGTTTATCAAAAACTATATAATTTCCCTAATTGAAATAATGCTTCAGAAAAATAAACTATTTGAACTTGAAATATGCAATATATTACAATTAATTATAATTCAGTCGTCAAAACCTGATTTGTCATGGATGTATAATATGCCAGCAGATAATGAAAACAAATAATTCTGAAAGAGATATTGCATTGTTGCTCTTTTAGCTCTACGTTATAAACTGAGGACTTTCAATAGAGGCGTACACATTTCACCTGCCCTGCGGCACCCCTAAATAATGGAATATTTTGCTAATATTTTGCAATTGAATTTTAGTTATCAATACGAACAATGTTAAGGGGTGTCCCAGTGAAAATGTAAAAAAAAACTTGTTTGGCGACCGCCCTAATATATATATATGTGGAACACTTCTTTCAGTACTTCGAAGATAAATATTTAATGTATTAAATACCAATTTACTTGAAGTATTTACTATGTGACCATAATGACAATATCTTAGTCGTCTCCATTAAACGTGCAGATTAATGTTGTTCTAATTTTCAGTAGCCTGACATAGCAAAGAACTATCAGCGAGCAAGAAACAGAGAAAGAGAGAGCGAGAGAGTGAGAGAGAGAGAGAGAGAGAGAGAGAGAGAGAGAGAGAGAGCTTATTTTACTTTGAAATCACACGTCACAACATTATTGCGTAGTAGTTAATTTTAGTCCAAAATTACATATGAATTCATATTTCATTCATATTATGATTTCATACAGAGTTCACATATGCAATACACAAACAAGCAAATGCAACATGAAAAAACATTAATTTAATGTGAACTATGGTGAAATTTGAGAAAAAATAAGATTAATAATGACAATCGATGTAAAATATTTACATTAAGTAGGGCCTATATATGGAGCGTCAAATCAGAATATGTGTATATATACCTTTGCACTTGAGACTCAACTGAACACTATATGGAGATCAATCAATAATCAGTCAATAAGAATTTAACGTCAGTCTCCTCGCCAGAAGATAATGTCAGGGACGTCTCTTGCAGACTCTGTGAAAACAGACTCCAAAACACCACATTATGACGACTCAGTAATACACAAAAGACCACAAGAGAAAACGAGCTCAGACGGTGCAAGTACATGACCCGAAATACAAGTATGACACAGACCAGTATGCATCATGCGTGATACAAAATGTGATATAGAGACGTGTCACATTTTCAACTTACTCCTTCCTCTATCAATCCATCAAGATAAACAAGAACAAATCAAAATAAGCGAGATCAAATGAAGCTAAGTGAAATTAAATGGAGATGAGATCATATAGAGATAGAGATCAAATAGAGAAAGAGATCAAATGGAGATAGAGATCAAATGGAGATAGAGATCAAATGGAGATAGAGATCAAATGGAGATAGAGATCAAATGGAGATAGAGATCAAATGGTGATAGAGATAAAATGGAGACAGAGATCAAATGGAGACAGAGATCAAATGGAGATAGAGATCAAATGGAGATAGAGATCAAATGGAGATAGAGATCAAATGGAGATAGAGATCAAATGGAGATAGAGATCAAATGGTGATAGAGATAAAATGGAGACAGAGATCAAATGGAGACAGAGATCAAATGGAGATAGAGATCAAATAGAGATAGAAATCAAATGGAGATAGAGATCAAATGGAGACAGAGATCAAATGGAGATAGAGATCAAATGGAGATAGAGATCAAATGGAGATAGAGATAAAATGGAGACAGAGATCAAATGGAGACAGAGATCAAATGGAGATAGAGATCAAATAGAGATATAAATCAAATGGAGATAGAGATCAAATGGAGACAGAGATCAAATGGAGATATAAATCAAATGGAGATAGAGATCAAATGGAGACAGGGATCAAATGGAGACAGAGGTCAAATGGAGACAGACATCAAATAGAAATAGAGACCAAATGGAGATAGAGATCAAATAGAGATAGAGATCAAATAGAGATAGAGATCAAATGGAGGTAGAGATCAAATGGAGATAGAGATCAAATGGAGACAGAGATCAAATGGAGACAGAGATCAAATGGAGACAGAGATCAAATAGAGATAGAGATCAAATGGAGATAGAGATCAAATATTGATGAGATCAAATGGAGATACAGATCAAATGGAGATACAGATCAAATGAAGATAGGGATCAAATAGAGATTTTCAACTTACTCCTTCCTCTAGTCTGAACCATGCGAGCATTGGTAACAAGGTCCTCATCCCGTGGATGACTCTGCAGGTCTACTGTCTCGATGTACTGGACGTACTGGCTGAGGTACTGTGTGAGGGTGTCCTGCCCGGCCCTGCACCACTGGAAGCTCGTGTCGGTGGCGAACACGACCCTCCTCCAGTGGTAATGCCTGAAGACGGCCGTCAGCCCCGCCCCGAATGCCTGGAATGAGCCGGTCACCCGCACAACCGTTTTGAAATGAGCTTTATTGCCTGCCGTAGCATCGAGACAGTAGACTGGAAAAACGGGTATGTTGTAGTATACGGCTATTTCCCCAGTGGGCGCACAAGCTAGTGAACGAAATAATAATAATAATAATAACAATAATAATAATAATAATAATAATAATAATAATAATAATAACAATAATAATAATATTAACAATAATAATAATAATAATAAAGATAATAATAAAGGTTTGACGTTGGTTTCTTCATACAAGGATGATGCCATGGACGTGTAAAGTGTATAATAATAAACTATCAATTAATCAATCAATCAACTAATAAATCAATCAACCAATGGTTTTTCCTGGATAGGTAGTCACAGGATCGAGACTAGGATGATGAAATAGCGGGAGGGCTATAGCCTATAACATAACATAAAAACAATTGGATTGGTATTGTCGTCTATGACAACATCGAGCACTTTTGAGACGATACATGCCGTTGAACAATGTCCAAAACGGTGCAACTTACAAAATTCAGAAAATAAGTTCAAAGATAAGAATATATGGCATCAGTTTATACTGAGTCTAAAAGAGACATCGCCGGCATTGCATTTTGGCGAGGAACCAGTCGCTAAATTCTTATTAATTGATCGATTGAACGAAATTAAAATAAAGGTGTTTTCTAATAAGACGAGTGGACACTCACTGACGGAGCAGAGGGGTCCTAGGATGACCTCCGCATGTTCCTCCACAGCAACCTCCAGAGCTGGTCTTGTGGCATAGAGAGAATCACACAGGTTGTCCCGGTAGTAGAAACTGTGCGAATGTATTAGTAAAATATTAGTCAAATAACGGAGAAATTAATTAGACAATAACAGGGGCGTCGGCAGGGCTTGTCGACTACGCAGAGAGCATAGTAAAAATCTTAGGGGTGATTATTTTTACAAATATAGGGTAGATTTTTACAGATTTAAGGGGGGATTTATGTAATGGGTATTTTTTGGGTCGGATTGCGTAATGGGTATTATTTGGGGGGGGGGGGGGTTGCGTAATGGCTTTAAGGGGGATAGGCGCCTCTGAACAATAGTAAATAATAACAATAAACTAAATATTGCATGGATTCTAGAAATTTTATGGAAATTAATAGTATATTCTGTTAAATTGTTATAATCCTATTAAAATGCGTTTTAAAATATGCAGCAAAAATTGAATTTTATTCAACGTGCGGTCATGAATGTAAAGCAAAGTTTAACTAATTGTGCTGCAAAATCACTCTCAAGTTTAACAATTTCTGTTGTTAAATCAAGCACAAGTTTAACCATTGTGCTGTTAAACCAAGCAAAAGTTTAACCATTTGTGTTTTAAATCACGCTCAAGTTTAACAATTTCCGATGTTATATCAAGCATAAGTTTAACCATTGTGCTGTTAAACCAAGCAAAAGTTTAACCATTTGTGTTTTAAATCACTCTCAAGTTTAACAATTTCCGTTGTTATATCAAGCACAAGTTTAACCAATTGTGATGCTTAATCAAGCAAAAGTTTAACCATTTCTGTTGTTAAATCACGCTCAAGTTTAACAATTTCCGTTGTTATATCAAGCACAAGTTTAACCAATTGTGATGCCAATTGTGATGCTTAATCAAGCAAAAGTTTAACCATTTCTGTTGTTAAATCACGCTCAAGTTTAACAATGTCCGTTGTTATATCAAGCACAAGTTGAACCAATTGGGATGCTTAATCAAGCAAAAAGGTTTACATTTCTGTTGTTAATAACGCTCAAGTTTAACAATTTCCGGTTAGACAAGCACAAGTTTTTAACCACTTGTGATGCTTAATCCCAAGCAGAAGTTGAACCATTCTGTTGTTAAATCACGCAAGTTACAATTCCGTTGTTATATCAAGCACAAGTTAACAAATTGTGATGCGTAATCAAGAAAAGGTTACCATTTTCGGTTGTAAATCACGCTTCAAGTAAACAATTTCGTGTTATATCAAGCACAAGTTGAACCAATTGTGAGTGCTACTCAGGCAAAAGTTTAACATTTGGTTGTTAAAATCACGCTAAGTTAACCAAATTTCGTTGTTACTATCAAGCACAAGTTTAACCAATGGTGATGCTTAATCAAGCAAAAAGTTTCAACCATTTCTGTGTTAAATCACGCTCACGTTTAACATGTTCCGTTGTTATATCAAGCACATGTTTAACCAATTGTGATGCTTAATCAAGCAAAAGTTTAACCATTTCTGTTGTTAAATCACGCTCAAGTTTAACAATTTCCGTTGTTATATCAAGCACAAGTTTAACCAATTGTGATGCTTAATCAAGCAAAAGTTTAACCATTTCTGTTGTTAAATCACGCTCAAGTTTAACAATTTCCGTTGTTATATCAAGCACAAGTTTAACCAATTGTGATGCTTAATCAAGCAAAAGTTTAACCATTTCTGTTGTTAAATCACGCTCAAGTTTAACAATTTCCGTTGTTATATCAAGCACAAGTTTAACCAATTGTGATGCTTAATCAAGCACAAGTTTAACCATTTCTTTTGTTAAATCACGCTCAAGTTTAACAATTTCCGTTGTTATATCAAGCACAAGTTTATCCAATTGTGATGCTTAATCAAGCAAAAGTTTAACCATTTCTGTTGTTAAATCACGCTCAAGTTTAACAATTTCCGTTGTTATATCAAGCACAAGTTTAACCAATTGTGTCGTTAAATTACGATCATGAAAAATCATGGTATTCGTAAATTATTTAATTAATTACTCAGATCATAACTTATTATGCTGATCGGGATAAAATATAATTAATTATTATTTAAACTATCAAGTAAAGCCATTGAGAGAACATTTATATCCTGCGTTGCTATTAGGCTTGTACGGATGATTAGTTTATCGAAGGAAAGGTAGAAAAGTCGCGATTTCAAAGACACATTTTTTGGGCATGAGAGATACATTAAAACTAACGCAAATCAACATTTTTCTCAATTGTTATTATATTTACTTATACCAAAATAACTTTAAACCCGAGCTTGCATAAATAGTGTGCATATAATTGATTTAAATAGTAAATTAAAATATTAAATTTGATATCCTAGGTTGGGCCAACCCGTAAACCTCCATTCCGCTACCACCCTTTCTTGGACTGATTACCCGAACTTTGACTAGCACAGTTTATGGACCCCTCTCTATCTGCTCATCGGTTTTGATTTGGTTCCACAGTGCTCGATGTTGTCATGGACAAAAGTAGCATTCTAACTGCATTGTTGTTGTTGTTGTTGGCCTATATTGGATGCATTTTTACTTAGTATAGCTTGTAGGTTCACATCGTAAGAGAACATCGGCGTTAACTTCTAGGTCTGCTGTTGAGCGAATTCAAGTGCCAAGCAAATATTAAATAATGCAATAATTGAGGAAGAGAATTTTTGGAGAGTTGTAGGCACCGGTTTGAAAAATTTATTTGCAGATCTGGACAAAACTTAAGTGGTTAGATGAGAATCAATGGAAAAAGTAGTATGTAGGCCTAGGCTAAGGAATCTGAAAATAGGCAGGACACTGAATTAATGTAAAAAAATGAAAAAGGAGATAGGCCCAATGTAAAAGTGAGATACATGTAGATAGATAGAGAGAGAGAGAGAGAGAGAGAGAGAGAAAGAGAGAGAGAGAGAGAGAGAGAGAGAGAGAGAGAGAAAGAAAGAAATGAAATAGAGAGAGAGAGAGAGATAGAGGTAGAGATAGAGAGAGTGCTAAGACGATAAATAAAATTAAAAGGCCTAAAATAGACACTCGTTAAATACCGACCTAAAGTTTTGCCCTACCAGATACCCATCCCTCTGAGCTCTCTCCAGAGCTATGCTAATCGCCCCCTGATTGTGATGACTGCTGATGTAGGCAACTTTTATCTGAGACGTTGAAAACGGCAAGGAACCAAAAAATATTGAGATCGGAAAGATCGTATATTGCAGCATGCTTACAGTTTCAACTGACTTCATATTTATTTTAAAGTTGCTAGTTTCGTCCGCGAAGAAGAGTATTTGAATTGTCATTCATTTAAATGTTTATATATAGGTCTATCACGTTAGCAATTAAAAATAAATAAAAATAATGCTACTTAGAAACTAATGTTATGATGGTTTTAAGTGCAAAAACATTAGCAACTGTTTAAGGAATAATTATGCAGTAGATAGGCCTATTAAGTATTTGGAGAAAATTAAATTTTGATTTTCAGTACATACATGTACTTGATGCAAATTTAATGGACTCGTACCTTCAACCCAAACGTTACAATTACTTCTGATGAATTTAAATTGTGCATCAGTGACAAATCTAGGTGTTTAATTATAACCCATAAATGTGAAAAGCTCTACATTTTTTATGGAATTTAGGCCTAATATTCTTGTATAGGGAAGATATCTGATCAATTGGAAATTTACAGCTATTGTCACAATTACTAGATTCAATTTTCCTATGCTTAAGTTTGCATCTGAATATTACGTGTTCTATATTGAACACATTTAGTAGATGACAATAGAATGTCTCAATAGAACAGTGGTTAGAGGCGTCAGGTAACGTCATGAAATTTTAAATGACAGATCCTGACGTGAATTGAACTCTCATGGGTTCATCAGCCGCGCTGATCTGAGAGTAAAATCTCGGACATTCACTGGACTGGTTACACGGATAAGGGACTAAATTGCCTAACGGTTTAAACATGTGGTATTAAAAATGATAGGCCTACACATCAAAGTGTTTGATCATTTCACTATTATACGCGCTATTCAACTCAAAATGGATAAAGACTTAATTAAAGCTGTGCATAAACCAGTACAATCTAACCTGCTTGAATAAACTATATATTGAACCCATCATCCAAGATTATATCTATCAATTTTAATTGCACATGCTTAAAATGAAATGTTTTGCAGTCGATTTTAACTGTCCGCGTTACCAGTCCTATGAATGTTCGAGAAATTACTGTCGGTTCTCCACCACCGAGAATTGAAAACGTGATCAGAGAAACTGTAAATTTGAAATTTGTAGACTTCACCTAATGTTCAAACACACTGAACTATTTAACCATTCTAAATAGTAGAGTTAGCAGGCTGTCAGCATGCTTGCCTATTATGCCAGAAGCCACAGATTTGAATCTCGATCAAATCTGACAGATTCCTTTAACACGAAGGCTATTATGAGTTTATGCCGTTAGAAGTTAAACCATTACAACTACCACTACCACCAAAATAGACTAACTTAACTAAAGCAGGCCATAACATTTAAGCTAATTAACTTAAACACATAAATTAGAAGTTAATTAACTTTAACTAAATTTAAGTTAATTGGCCTATCGAATCGTAACTAAAGAAAATATAAAAAAATGAATGAGCATGGCTCTATCAATTAAATTGCGTTGTTTCGCAGATCGAACGCAATCTAAACCCGCTAGTTCAGATAGAGAGGTTAGCTTTCAAGTTACTTTTCTAATTTCACTTACACGTCCGTTTTAACTGAAGCGCAACACCCAGAATGCAGGTAACCCTTACAATCAGGCAGGTAACCCCTACAATCAGGCTGTAATTTTATATTGCGAATAACACATTACCGAATAACACATTACGCATCGCTCAGAAATTAATCGCAGTTAAATAAAGGAATAATATGCAGAGTACATTAATGCGCAAGTAGAGCCGTGTAGGATGAGAGACTGGCGCGTGCGTGAGCGTTTGTGGGTGTTTGTGTGTGTGCCTGTTTGTGTACGTGTTTGTGTCTTTGTGTGAATGTGTGTGTGCGTAGGCCTATGTGTCACCTGTGACAGAAATATTGCCAGAGAAAAAACAAGAGCGAGAGAGAGAAAGTAAAGAACTAAACTACAGAATGAACTATAATTGGTGCGCTACTACTGCAACTATTACTACCTTTACCATCATTACCAATACCATCATCAACACCGTTACAACCACCACCATCCCTACCACCACCACCATCACCACCACCACCATCATCACCACCATCATCACCACCATCACCACCACCACCACCACTACTATCGCCAATACGACAATGATAGAACTAGTAGTAGTACTACTGTCGTTCATGGTAACATCAAGCACTATTGAGCCAAATCTAACCAAACGTGTATAAAAAAAGCTAAAAGCTAAGGTTAACGTCAGTTTCCTCACTCGAAAGCGGTGTCAGTGACGGGCGAGCCTAGGATAGGATTTGAACCCGCATCAACTGATCCGCGGTCGAGTATCTTACCGACTTCGCCACTGGCTCCAGCCGGATGCAAAAGAATCCAAAACGGTGAAAAATTAAAAATACAGAAAATCAGCAGAAAATAAATAATTAAAAGAAAATGAGATTTGCGTGTTGGTGGCAACTCAAGGACAACAATGGGAAATACTCGAGAAAAAATGCACTACACATTGGTATTAATATCATCCGTTCACGTTTAATTAAATAACAAAATCTGACGTTGTAAATGAAACTAAATTCCAAGTGAATTAATGGATATTTAATAAGAGATATGAATCTGACTAATGACTAGTTAATAGTAGTTATATAATATTATAAAAATATGTGCTAAGTTTGTCAATATCGCGAAGTCCGATTATCAGCACAGAAAGTACACTTACATAACCTGTGCAATCTGAATTAAAATAATTCTACCGGGTTGCGATAATAACAATAATAATAATGATAATACTAACAATAATAATAATAACAATAATAATAAAGGTTTAACGTCCATTTCCTCATCCATGGATGATGTTAGGGACGTCCGATTATCAGCACAGAAAGTACACTTACATAACCTGTGCAATCTGAATTAAAATAATTCTACCAGGTTGTAATAATAACAATAATAATAATAATAATAATAATAATAATAATAATAATAACAATAATAACAAAGGTTTAACGTCCGTTTTCGCATCCATGGACGATGTTAGGGACGGCCCCCTCACATATCACTACAGATCAATTCACCCAAACCAATCTGCAAACAGAAATGTGCTGAGGAGAAGTAAGATCCTAAACGAAAGCCAGTCCGGTGATCAACATCACTGATCTACATTTGGATATCATATCGATTTGCTACAGGCACAACCAAACCTGTATAATGATTAATTGCACCGGCTTCTTCCGTCGCTTAAAGATACTTTGAACTTTAAGCTCAAGGAGAGGGCTCATCCCTTCTCTTTATCATCTAAAAGCTCACCTTTGATGGATAAAAACTTCATCTATAGAAGGACTCTTATTAAGCAATGTTGCAATGTCTACATGTGTTTATTGACTCCTGTTTGCTATTTGTATGTGTGTAAGTATGTGTATACTGCGGTAAGCCAGAATTCATGTAATAAACGAATATATAATTATATATATATATAATATGGACATTCGCTATCACAAGTATTTTATAAAAAGCTAGAAATTCTAAGAAAATATATTTTAACAACAAATTGATTTGGCGTCAAATTAATAGTAATTAAAACAATTATATTATAATTAATAGTAATTAGTAATTATAATAGGAATTATGCTATTACAACAATAGATTACAATAGATTTGACTTCGCAGTCAATTTTTCAATAGTTAAATAACTACAAAGTTAACTCTAACTACAAATTTAAGTTTTATGAACCATTGGATATTTGCAATTTTGTGAACCATTGGATATTTGCAGTAGAAGAAACAATTACAAATTCTTACAATTTTCAGTTCCACTCTTGAAAAATATCGATCACGTCTTTCATCAGTTACCTTTAGTATCAACATTCATTTTAGTATATAAACTTAGTGTAATTTAATACCCAAAATAAGCTTAAATTCAAAGCAAAAGCTGGTAAAGCTAATGTTATCAATCAGTTTCCTCACTCGAAAGCGATGTCACTAACGGGAGAGCCCATGATTTGAACCCCGCACACACCACATATTATAGTTTACACTGTTCAATTAACAACTGTCAGAAATTTTTGGCGTCAGTATTACGATTTGCTCTTATCCTCAGCCCCTGACTTTACTTCTATCACAGTTTTTCCTCTGTTATGTCTTCCTTTAACTTTCTCGAAAGCCGCCGGAAGTTCTGCGAATGGAAAGACTTTTTCTACAACCGGTACTATCTGCAAAAATAACAAAACGAGCAAAATTAATTTGCAGTTATTTATTTTTATAGGCCTACTCCATTGGGTTGAGCCGGTGGCTTGTTGATAGTTTGTCGACAGCGCATCAGTAGGTGCATGATTCAAATCCAGTGCTCTCCCTGTCACTGACATGCTATTCGAGCAAGAAATTGACGATAAACTTGGCTTTAGCATTTGGGTTTTAAAAATGGTTAATAGTCAAGAAACACCTTGCTCATTAAGTGAATACTTGACTAAGCAGAGACGAGTATTAATTCAGGTTCTTTAACAGGTCGAAGTTGATATATTACAAACTTTAGCATAATTTAAGACTAACAATGAGATAATTTAAAACAATTTGAATCCTACAGATGTGCTGATAGATCCCCGGGTATCCCCAGGTAACCACGGGTATCCCCAGGTAACCACGGGTATTTCGCAGGTAACTCAGGTTGCCCACAAATAACCCAGGGTTTTGCCCAGGTAACCCAGGTGACTGTATTACCTCCTAACAAATTAAATCCTAACTTACACCATAATATTTATACAATTTTAACTTAACGTCCCCGACATTGCCTTATGGCGAGGACTTTAAATTCTTATTGATTGATTGATTGATTGAAACACCTTTAAACGTTTAAACTTGATGCTACAGATTATAGGACAATCTCGTAAATATGTATTTCTGCAAAATCGTTAATTTGATAGGAAAACTAAAAGACGGTAATAAAATATCCATGAAATACCTTCAAACTTGATCAAATTACATAATGCACAGTTTCTATTAACTTAATAAATAGATCATGAAATAAATATTCACAAATAATAATAACAATAAAGGTTTAACGTCTGTTTCCGCATACTTGGATGATGTCAGGGAAGTCAATATTATGCACACAATAAACTAAAGTTAAACAGTTTGACAGCTAAGCGGATGATTTAACTTCACGTGAGGTAACGTCAGAGGCGGTTCTTCTGGGATTCGAACATTTGATAGCCTGCATCTCAGGCAGACGTGGTATCCATTTCACTACTCAGTTTGTTTAATCATTCAATCGATCAATCACTCAATCAATCAATCAATCAATCCATCGATCGATCAATCAATAAATCAATCAATCAATCAATCAATCAATCAATCAGTCCATCAATCAATCAATCAATCAATCAATCAATAGATCAATCAATCAATCAATCAATAAATCAATCACTCAATAAATCAATCAATCAATCAATCAATCCATCAATTGAACAATGAATCAATCAATCAATATATCAATCAGTCAATCAATCGATCAATCAATCGATAAATTCATAAATAAATAAATCAATCAATAACGTAATAAAGGGTACTAGTACAAACCTTTCCTGCGTCTACAAGCTGAGATACAGACTTCATAGCAGTACCGCTGGGAGCAAATAGCACCCAATGCAGTCTGCATCCCTTAGCAGCTCCCTGTTACAATCAATCAATCATCATCATCATCGTCATCATCATCATCATCATCATCATCACCATCATCATCATCATCATCATCATCACTATCGTCATCGTCATCGTCATCGTCACCATCATCACCATCATCACCATCATCATCATCATCATCATCATCATCATCATCATCATCATCATCATCGTCATCGTCACCATCATCACCATCATCATCATCATCATCATCACCGTCATCATTGTCCTCATCATTATCATCACCATCATCATCATCATCATCATCATCATCATCATCATCATCATCATCATCAACCAGTGCAGCCTGTAGCCCCCAGCAGCACCATGTTACAATCAATCAATTAATTACTTATTAACTAATAAATATTCCCGTGTTATGTCCGGGTTGTTTGAATAATTGACCAACCGGTGACTGCACGTGTTGTAGAAAGCGACTAAAGCACTAAGACCCACACCAACGTTAAAAGCCACATTAGTCTGGTGAGCGCCTTGACTCCAGACATTGTTACAAAAATTTAAACAAAAGGAAAAGTCTCAAATAGGGGATTGACTGATAATATTATGTGGGACAGAGAGGATTTGAGACAGTCTATTCGTATCTCGACCCTAGTTAAACTGGGATTCAAGGGAAGATGATGCTGATGCTGATTAACAAATAAATAGCTGTCTCAATAAATAAATCAATGAATACATAACTCATACGCGTCCAAGAGAACAAAAAATTCCACTACGATAGAAAAATAATTCTACAGCCTTTAGACATACAGTATAACAGCTAATCATTGACAGACTTCAGCAATCACTAAACTACAAAGGTTAATCAACTGCGTCAAAAGAAGCAAACACGTTAAATCTGTATGGCATTACTAATTATCATACGTAAGTCCACTGTCTAGTTATTAATGTCAAGTCATGACAAACACATGAATTATTCGGACATTGTTAACAAATGACCAAGCTGAATTTATGAGCCATTGTGTTTTGTGGAAGAACACCGCCTTAAACTACGGCACACCGTACCGCTGCATACTATGCTATAACATTGCAAACTGCACCGCTGCATACTATGCTATAACATTGCAAACCGCACCCCCCTCAGCATACTATGCTATAACATTGCAAACCGTACCGCTGCTTACTATGCTATACTAAGGCAAACCGTACCGCTGCATACTATGCTATAACATGGCAAACCGTACCGCTGCATACTATGTTATACTACGGTATACCATACCGCTGCATACTATGTTACACTACGGTATACCGTACCGCTGCATACTATGCTATAAAATTGCAAACCGTACCGCTGCATACTATGCTATACTACGGTATACCGTACCGCTGCATGCTATGCTATAAAATTGCAAACCGTACCGCTGCATACAATGCTATACTAAGGCATACCGTACCGCTGCATACTATGCTATAACATTGCAAACTGTACCGCTGCAAACTATGCTATACTATGGTATACCATACCGCTGCATACTATGCTATAACATTGCCTCTCATACAGCTGCATTCTATAAAGCTATACTATGGTATACTATACAGCAATTTACAATGCTATAGTATGTCATAATTTTCCGCTGCATACAATGCTATACTATGGCATACCATACGGATGCATACGATGCTATACTATGGCATACCGTACCGATACACACTAAGTTATACTAAGGCATATCAAATAATTGCCTATTAGGCTATACAATGATATACCATACCTTTGCATAATATGCTATACTATGAAAAAAGTACATTTCAATGCTATGCAATACAATGCAAACCGTACCGCTATGTTAAAATATGGCAGTCCGTAGAGCAGCACACTACCTATACTAAGGCATACCATAGAGATGTATGTTATGCTATACATATCATACTGGCACTATCATATCATACTGCTGCTCTACTATGGCATATTACTGCTATGCTCTACTATGGCATATCATACTGCTGTATATTATGCTCTACTATGGCATATCATACTGCTGTATATTATGCTCTACTATGGCATATCATACTGCTGTATATTATGCTCTACTATGGCATATCATACTGCTGTATATTATGCTCTACTATGGCATATCATACTGCTGTATATTATGCTCTACTATGGCATATCATACTGCTGTATATTATGCTATACTATGGCATATCATAAAGATGTATACTATACTTTACTAAGGCATATTATACGCTATATTCTATCCTATACTAAGGCATATCAAACCGCTGTATACTATGCTTTAATACGGCATTTCATACCGCTTAATAATATGCTATACTATAGCATATCCTTCTGCTGTATACTATGCTACACTATGGCATATCATACCGCTGTAATCTACGCTATACTACAGCATATCATACCGATGTAACAAAGCTCTACAATGGCATATCATACCTATGCAAACAAAGCTTTACAATGGCATACCGTACCGCTGTAAACTACGCTTTACTATGGCATATCGTACCGCTGTATATTATGATACGATCTTGACGTAGCATAACATTAACACTAGGACTTACCTTACACGTCAGGGTAGCAACATGACATAACACTAGGACATACCTTACACGTCAGGGTAGCAACATGACATAACACTAGGACATACCTTACACGTCAGGGTAGCAACATGACATAGCAGTAGGACTTACCTTACACGTCAGGCTAGCAGCATCACATAACACTAGGACATACCTTACACGTCAGGCTAGCATTAACACAAGGACTTACCTTACACGTCAGGCTAGCGGCAAGACGTAACACTAGCACTTACCTTACACGTCAGGCTAGCAGTCTAACATTAACACTAAGACTTACCTTACACGTCATGCTAGCAGCCTGACAGCCTGTTTTAGCAGTGCCTGGGAGCACTCCGAGAGAGTCCGTGTTCCTGAGGAAAGGAGTGATGATGGACACTCCAGTACCACCAAACCTTAGAACATCCAGACTGCGGGTTAGATTATCATCTCCCACTGCATCGAACACCAGGTCAAACCTAATCACAGTCATCAATCAATCAATCATTCTATTAATCAATCAAGCAAGTAATCAATCAATCTATTGATCAAGCAATCATTCAACCAAGCAATCAATCAATCAAGAAATCAATCAATCAATCAATCAATCAATCAAGCAATCAATCAATCATGTAATCAATCACGAAATCTAACAATCAATCAATCAAACAATCAATCAATCAATCAATAACTCAATCAAGGAATCAATCAATCAGCCAATCAATCTATCAATCAATCAAGCAATCAATCAATCAAGCAATCAATCAAGCAATTAATCAATCATTAATAATAATAATTAAGGGTTAACGTCCGTTTCCTCATCCATTAATAGTGTCAGGGACGTCATTAAGCAATCAATCAATCAAGCAAGCAATGAATAAAGAAAGCAATGAATCAAACAATCACTGAATATTTAGGTACAGGGTTCAAATGCAACTTAGGGTACGATGTGATCGGATCTGAAGAAATCTTAAGCAAAAGTCTTTCCTTCTCAGAAAGAAATCTAGAAAACAAATCAAGTTCCATGTGTTAAAGCTACATAATATTTTCACATTTCCAACAAAATTATAAATAGTAATTATAACAATAATAATATTTAAATTAACTATAATTATAATATTAAATTTTAAAATATTAAAAAGTTTATTTAAAAAAGAGCAATAAAATTCAATTAACCTCATTCCCATTGAAAACATGACTAGGGAGACGCTCCCATAAATGTAGAATTTCCTATTAGAATCAATTTCGAAGGCAGAGATATCTTGTGCGTTGTACGAATACGTATTAAAAAAAGCTAAAGCTAAGGTTAACGTCAGTTTCCTCACTCGAAAGCGATGTCAGTGACGGAAGAGCCCAGGATTTTAACCCCGCACATACTGATCCGCGGTCGGGTATCTTATCGACTTCGCCACTGGCTCCAGCCGAATTATTCCTTGCCTATTGCCTACTATTCCTACCTATACTTACTATAATTTTAAAATCACCATCATCTTATCTTTAATAGCAGAATTAATATCATTCTTATATAATATTTAAATATATTACATAATTCATAAAATTCAATATAATTCAATGTAATTCTTCTTTCTGTATTCAAATTATTGCTAAATCCAACAGCCCTCAAGTCAGAGCCCTCAAGTCTACTATAGTATTAGAACAATTAAACTAATTAACTGATTCTACTCATTCATATAATAATAAGTAATTATTATATTAATACATTTAATCTTACCGATTTGAGAGCATAAACATTTCATGGGAAGACGCTGTGAAGATTGCTGATGATAGAAACGAATGGAGGAATGTTGTCGGCCTGTGTTCTGTATAGAACGCAAGAACTGATGATGATGATGAATCTTACCGACATCGCCACTGGCTGGAGCCAGTGACGATGTCGGTAACATACTCGACCACAGATCAGTATATGCGGGGTTCTTGGGCTCACCCCTAACTGAAATTGCTCTTGAGTGAGGAAACTGACGTTAACATTTGCTTTACCAGCTGTTTTAATTAACTAGAGGAATAGAACGGAAGTAATTGGATTAAAATCTCAGACTCACTTGTGGCCAGTGGACTGCAGTTCCTTCCAGACGTCGTTCTGTTTGTAGTCAAGCACAGTGTCAGCGCCTAGCTGCAGAACATTCTCACCGGCATCAGTACTGCACGTAGCCGTCACGTGACCTCCCCAAGCCTTCAGTAACTAATAATAGAGGTAATAATAATAATAATAATAGTATTAATAATAATAATAATAATAGAATTAATAATAATAACAACCATAATAATAATAATAATATTAATATTAATACTACTACTACTGTAACAAATAATGGTAGTAATAATAATAGTAGTTGTACTAATAATAATAAAAATATTAATAACAATAGTAATAGTATTAATAATAATAATAATAATAATAATAATAATCCTAATAATAACAATAATAACAGTAATAATAGTACATATTGCTCGAATCGTTTTTATCAAACCTCAGGTTCTTTAAACCCGGATTAATAAAAAATAGATATTTAAAAAATAATAGTAATTAATTTGTGATAGTAGATTTATAGTTACTCAAGCATATACCATTTGTTTGCATAATAGGCCTAATAGGAGCATCGGTAATGATAATAATAATAATTAATAATAATAATATTAGTAACATTAATAATAATAATAATAATAGTAATAGCAATAATAATAATAATAATAATAGTAATAATAATAATAATAATAGTAATAGCAATAATAATAATAATAATAATAGTAATAATAATAATAATAATAGTAATACCAATAATAATAATAATAATAATAGTAATAATAATAATAATAATAGTAATAGCAATAATAATAATAATAATAATAGTAATAATAATAATAATAATAGTAATACCAATAATAATAATAATAATAATAGTAATAATAATAATAATAATAGTAATAGCAATAATAATAATAATAATAATAGTAATAATAATAATAATAATAGTAATACCAATAATAATAATAATAATAATAGTAATAATAATAATAATAATAGTAATAGCAATAATAATAATAATAATAATAATAGTAATAATAATAATATTAGTTCAATTGATATCTGGTCAAGATGAAATTGGGAATAGAAGTTGAACTAGTTGTATATTTATTTGATATTTATTTTGCATATTTGTTTGGATAAATTTTATTACGAACTAGCTTCATACAGTCACGTTTCAGCTATTGGAAATTCCAACAAGGTAAATTATTATTGTAATTTATTTTTTTTATTTTTACCTCGAGTGTATAGAACTAGGTGTTTATGCATTAAACCTAAAGTTAAATCATCAATTAAACATTAAGTTAAAGTTAAATATATTAAATCTTACGTTTTACATTATACATAGAGTATATACATTTTCCGAGCTACTATAATAGTCAGAATCTGCTACATTAGATATTAAATTTCTTTTAAAATTGAATACGTCTGTAAGCATCTGAAAACGAACGTGTTTTATATCGAGTTTTAGAAAATAATGTTTTTAGTACCCTATTTATTATTAACTAATTTTTACCAATCTATATTTCTTATCGAGCAAAATTTCTTCACTTTCATCAATTAAGCATAGAGTAAATTCTTAGAATGATATCAAAATATATTTCTTTTCTACGTATCAGGAATATTTCTGCTGAAGCGTTACAATGCCTGCGGATTTATGCATACACGGCACTTGTAACATATTGTACACCGCTTCATAAATATCCGCACGATATCAAACAACTGAACGTTGTTCATTGGTTTTAAATTTTAAGGGTTGAACTATTGACAAAAAACCTTATTGTTTATTCCCTAAATTTCATTTAATCTAATCCTATCTACATAAATTACAATAATGTAACCCTAAATCCATTCTAAGTAAACCCTAAGCCTTACCCTATAACAAAATATACCATTAACTTTGAAGAAGTAAAAAATATGTTTAAAAATATGTTAACAAAAGTAATCAAACAATACAAATTTTTCTCTATGATCTAAAGCTAGCTGTTTTTAATCAAACCGGTGTTTTAGTAAAGCCGATGTCATGTTGGTATGTAGTTCAAAAGAAGATCAGTAGATCCAAGGTTCAAAATCTTGGCGCTCCCCCTCATCGTTGACATGTTATTGAGCAGGAAACTGACGTTAAACTTGGCTTTAGCTTTCCAGAAAATTGCAAAGAGAAAATTTTATGTTGTCTCAATGTTTGTATTTCTATTTAGTTATCCCAACCCTAGCTAAAATGGAATTCAAGGAAAGATGACGTATTTATCCTTAGCCTATTATTTATAAATTTCGATTAGGAGATACTTCAGAAAGACAGACTGACAGAATTATTTATACGTTTGACAGAAGAATGAAACACTGACAAGTAACAAACCTGCACTGCAAATGTACCGATTCCACCAGAAGCGCCTATAACGAGAACTCTGTCAAAAGTGCAGATAGATGTTCAGTATGACGTTAAAAACTAAAGTTACAAAACTAGCACATAAATATTTTAAATATAGATATTATTTATAATATTAATCAATAGTAAATAAACACCAGCAGAGTAACTAATTCTAAATAAGTTGAGCATAAAAATATGGCTTATTAGCAAAAATAAAAAATCCAAAGAAAATAACACAAGGGTTACAAAGTTTTGAAGTCTCTCTCTCTATCTCTCTCTCTCTCCCTCTATCTCTCTTTCTCTCTCTCTCTCTCCCTCTCTGGTATAGTACCAAGTAGGAGGTTAAAATTACATCATCATCATCATCATCATCATCACATCATCTTCATCATCATCATCATCATCACATCATCTGCATCATCATCATCATCATCACATCATCTTCATCTCATCATCATCATTATCATCACATCATCATCATCATCATCTTCTTCTTCTTCCCTTGAATCCCAGTTTAACCAAGGTCTGGATACAAATAGACCGTCTCAAATCCTCTCTGTCCTACATCACATCACCCGCCAATCCCCTATTTTTCCATTAAATTAAATATTTATAGCAATTTCTGGAGCCTAGGCGCTCACCAACCGAATGCCCTTTCCGACGTTGGTATGGATCTTAGTGCTTTAGCCGCCTTCTACGACACGTGCAGTCACCGGTTGGTCAATTCTTCAAACAATCCGGACACAACACGGGGAAGGTTCAAGTTAAATATTATTCAAAGTTTGATTTTCACTATTCCAAGGATCATTCCATCGATCAACAAGATTTCCCAGCATCTAATCCATGTCCTAACAAACCTCAATATAGCAAGGTCCATATATTTATATGGACCTTGCTATATTGCTGATACACAATTTTCTCTCAAATATCTCTCAGATATGCAAATCTCTCCCGAACAATACTATTTGTTGAAGATATTAACAATCAATCAGTCAATCAATAACTGAATATTTAACGCTATTTAGATAGTATTAATGTTGAAAATAAAAAATGTTGCACCCCTCCCTCTAACCCCAGAGAAGAGAGGGTAAAGAGTAAAGTAAACAAAAGAGACTGAGCATCAGGGACTTCTAAACAAGAATACACACTCCAGCTACCGTCATAAATATTTAGGAAACTTACTCTGAACTGAATACAATTCAGGATGTGCTATTAACAAAGTAAAATGGAATATTAAATACCAAAGTTTTAATTGATAATGCACTGCTTGGATCATTCTAGATCTTCAATTAAAAAATTGGAGATACAGAGAAAAACAACGACAAAAAAGAAACGCAATGGCAAAAAATTAAAAATTACAACGCATTTTACGTAATTCCAATGCATTTCTCTCTTAAAACCAACGGACTCTTTGCCCCTTCAAACAATATTCAGCTGAAATATTGTATCACCCTCCCCCTCCCTCATCCCAGTAAAGTTTTCTCAAAAGAGGCCATGCAACAGGGATTTCTTAGAAAAAAGATCTAACTGTAAGCTCTATACTGGCTGGAGCAAGTGGCGATGTCGGTAAGATATTAGACCGCGGATCAGTATGTGCGGGGATCAAATCCTGGGCTCGCCTGTCACTAACATCGCTTTCGAGTGAGGAAACTGACGTTGACGTTAGCTTTACCAGCTTGAAGATCTAAATCATATTCTTTGTTTAAGAAATTATCATTTACGAATTAGTACACTGTAGATATTATATTGTGTTCTTTTTTATAATTACCTCTTTCCCCTCAGGTTCCTCTCGTTGTATCGTCCCACAGAGTTAATGGCAGTCCAGGTTGTACCGGCCACGTAGGGGATTGAACCTGCCTCTGTGTGGCTCAGCTTCTTGGGCTTCAACCAAATCTAAACAATGACAACAAATAACGTCTTAGTAGTCACACGTAACTACAAAATCTATACATTTAAAAAGTTCAATTTATACACTTTAAATATTATATCTCTCTCTTAGTGCACTGCCTACTGGCAGGTCCATGGTATATAACTCCTCCACTCTTCTCTGTCTTCCACTTTCCTCTTCATATCCACATATGAGTGGACCTTTAAATCATCACATTCCTAACTTCAGCCTGCCTCTATCTCTTCCATCCATTCTACCTTCTATGACCGCTTTTAATAAACTCCCCCCCACCCCTTAGAATATGTCCTATCCAACTCTACTTCCTATTTCTTAATGCATTTTCAACTGTCTATCTGTGGCAACTCTCTCCAGAACTTCCTCATTTGTAACCTATTGAGTCCAGCTAATCCTCTCCATTCTTCTCCAACTCCACATTTCCAACGCTTCCAGTTTCCTAATATCTTCCTTGTTTAAGGTCCATGTTTCACATCCATACAATAGCGTGGTCCATGCCAAGGTTTTCACTATCTTTATCTATGTGTAATTCATTAGACTTTTTTTAAAAGTTCTTTCCTATTATCAAAGGCCTCTTATGCTTGTGCAATCATACTGCATATTTCATTCTCACATCTGTTACGGTATAACCTAAATATTTGAAACTCTTTACCTGTTCCACTATCGAACTATTTATTATAATATTAACTTCACCTCTATTCTGAGACGCTCTCATCATTTTATTTTTTTATGTTAAACTTCATTCCATATTTCAATATGAATGATACGGCGTTGAAGTATGGAATGAAGATTCAAAGACATGAAACGAATAGTTCCTAGCGAGTCACAAATCGGCAATTGAAGGTATTAGATAATATAATGTATCGGCCTAATGCAATGGGGTATTTTAAAGATATAGTATGCATATAACCCTCCACGTCGATAGCAATCTCTATATCTCTCTCTAATTCTCTCTTTCAGTCTCTTTCTCTAGTGTTCTGAACATTGCAGGTCTAATGTACATATTCCAAATCACAAGATGCTTTCAGGCTCCTTAACGAGAACTCCATCAATTTACCAGTCCATCAATTAACCAGTCCCTCCACAAACGACTATGCATCGATCCACGCGTTAATGTATCCTATAGCTTGGGAAAACATGAATATAATATTGATAATAATACCTTATTTTGTATTTTTTCATATCAATGTCGCTAAGTGTCTTCAAGTGAAGCACTTCAAATCAGAGAAGAATCCATTAAGCTCTCTACATCATTAGCCATAATAGCTTGGATCCTCTAGATCAAACCGTACACTCACTTTAAAGCCACTACAAACGACACCTCAATCTACGACACAGGTGAATATAATGTACTTAAAGTGATGGTTCACGGTAAAGTAGGACGTTTCTCGATAAAACAATATTATAACCAACATTTTAAGATCTCATCAGAGATAGCTCTGTTTTAATTCTCGACAAAAAATAGCAATAGTGCTTACAGCAACATCAAAAAGAAGCACAGCAAAAAAGAGAAATTAGGCACAAACAAATATATTGGATATAGCTATATTGTTATCAAGCAAATCAAACACAATAATTAACTAGAATGACACGAGAATAATGCGATGCTATAAAAGAGTTATAAGTCATAGAAGGTAGAATGGAATGAAAAAGAGGCAGCGGCAGGCTGAGATAAAAAAGTTTAAAAAATTCAGTGGGTATTCATAAGGCCTTAAATACTACTAAAATGTGTATTATCTCCTGTATGATTGTATCTCAATAAAGAATGTCTCAATAGCGTAGTGGTAACAGGTGCAGGTAACGTCAGAAAGTTTTAAATGACAAATCCTGACATGAATTGAACCCTCGTGGGTTCGAATCCCGGCCGCGCCGATTTAAGAGTAAAATCTCAGACATTCACTGAACTGATTACACGGAAATGGACTAAATTGCCTAACGGATTTAACATGAGGATAATAAAAGTGACAGATATAATGCATTCAATGCAGATTTCATCACTATTCAATACATTATCTAGCGAATTCTGATTATATTTTTGGAACTGATGGTAATTGACCATCACTGACATCGCTTTCAAGTGAGGAAACTGACACTAACATTAGCTTTACAGATTTTTTAATTTCATGCGCTTAGAAGTCCCTGACAGCTACCTACGATGACGAATGATGCGTCAAAACTTCGTAATTTATATGAAATTAGATACTCCTGCATTAACTCATAAATTCATTCGCTCATTAATTAAATCAGTCATTAATTTCTGACGACTGAGATACAAATTTTAATCAAACTACACTAGTTTTACTAATTATAAGCTTCTCTTTCTAAAGTTCAAGCTGTTTCTACAAAGACCAGTATATAGACATAGAAATGCTTCTTACTTATAATAAGAATTTTCTTATATTGCAATAAAATAATAACGTAATAATAACATGTTATGTTTCGGTAACATAACGTTGTATACTCCCGTAACATAACAATAAAATACAAAGCTACCTCATTAGATGATACTGTAATGTACTGGGCAAACGTTCCCTGCTGGGCCACATTGCCGGCTCCCCATACCTACAATATAACATTAAACCATCATCATCATCATCATCATCATCATCATCATCATCATCATTATCATCATCATCGTCATCGTCGTAGTCATCATCATCCTCACTATCATCATCATCGACAACATCATCATCTTATCATCAACAACATCATTGTCATCATCATCGACGTCGTCGTCGTCGTCATCATCATCATCATCATCATCATCATCATCATCATCATCAACACTATCATCCCCATCTTCATCATTATTATTATCATCGTCATCGTCATCATCATCATCATCAACAAAATCATCAGCTTCCCTTGATATTCAAGTTTAACTAGGGTCAGGATTAGAAACTTTCGTAGCAATTTCTGGATCCTTGGCGCTCACTAAACGAATGCGATTAATAGTTGAACATGGGCGAAGACCAGGAGATTATAGAGAGACAAAGAGATTGCGAGCGTGAAAGCGGGAGAGATTAAATGTAATGCCTATACAAAAAAATGCTCACACAATTAAATAATCCCTACCTATTTGTAGCAAATTAAAATCTCATGAAATGTACTTAATTACAATGTATTTAATAAACTGTTAGGCATAGCTAGAACTATTATGAGTTTCATTTAAATAAATTCAATAACATAGGAATATATAAACCAGATGAATATTTGAATATTTAAATCAGTACCATCAGTGAAATGCGCTCCTTGGAAACTATAAAAATATCAGAGGCCTATTTTAGAGTCTAACGCTATAGGGAAACTATTAAATGAGGTCATAGAAGGTTGAATGGATGGAAAAAGAGACAGAGGCAGGCTGAAGTTAGGAATATGAGATAATTTAAGGATCCACTCATATGTCAGTTTCCTGGCTGGAACCAGTGGCGAAGTCGGTAAGATACTCAACCGTGGATCAGTAGGTGCTGGGTTCAAATTCTGGGCTCGCCCGTCACTGACATTGCTTTCGAGTGAGGAAACTGATGCTAGCCTTAGCTTTACCAGCTTTTTCCTGTCTTGAAAACTCGACATTGATGGGACGTGGACTTGAATCTCAAGTCTACAGAATTCAAACAAGATAACTTACAGATAGGCTACTAGCTCAGCAGTAAATTTATTTTCAAATTTAGAGAAAAATTTTCGTTGAAAATTGTTACCTCGCTTCCAACAGGAAAGAGTTTCCGATCAACCTTCTCACCCACCGCTACTACCTTACCAGAGAAATCTCTACCAAGTGTCAGAGGGAATTCTGAGCCTTGGTTGAGAGTAAAGTTAACCATTCGTAGAGCATTCAGTGCCTTGTGTCCATAGCTGCCTACAAACATAGATAATAATAATAATAATAATAATAAAGGTTTAACGTCCGTTTCCTCATACAAGGATGATGTCAGGGACGTCAATCAAATACATTAGATTAATCAATCAATCAAATATATCTAACAGTCTATAAAATAGTCAATACTAAACATCCTGGTGTTCCTAGCTATCTACAAACATTGATTAATCAATCAATCAAGTATATCAAACAATCCACATAATAGTCAATAAGAAACATCCTTGTGTCCATAGCAGTCTGCAGGCATATTGCTATATGAGGTCACTTAAATTTTAATTTAACTAATACTACTAATTAATGCTAATTTTGTTATATTAGGTCACTTAAATTTTAATTTAACTAATACTACTAATTAATGTTAACCTTGTAATAGGACATGCCTTCAAAGCAATTTAAATATAGCGTCTTTAACGTCAAGGCTTCTTTTTAAGATAACTTGACACACTCGAGTAACCATTACAAAGACTAGCTTATACTTTTAAAATTCATCTAAATGGACTTGGTTGTCCGATTAGCATAGATCAAGCCTTTAATCACGTCAATTTCAATCTGGTTAAAAAATATATTATTTTGGATAGATTATAATAAAATTCATATATTTTAGATATCTATAATAAAAAGGTAATTTAAAATAATATTCATCCACTAGTATTGTAACCACTTACTGTCAATTAATTAAATAATTTCGTAACGCTACTTAAATTAATTAATTAAATAGACTATCAATTAATTGCATTTAACAATTAAAAGCTTTTCGTGTTGGGTCCCAGCCACTGAAGAATAGCACAATCATAAACTGCAAGTGTTGTAAGTGGTAGCCATTCAAGAAATGAAGAATGTAAATGGAGACCATCGCTGAGGCCATAGTTTACTATTTTTTAAATATTTTCTCAGACCATACACTAAATGAAAAAGTATACATGTATATCACACTTTTCTGAAAGGATTAATTTGTTGATCGACGGTGTGCTCTATATACAGCGTAAAACAAGACTGAATAGGAATATGCAACTTTCGAGCTGCCACTGGACAAAACACTAAAGATTGAATGAAACTTACCAGATAGTAAAGATATCTACAACTTAAACATCAAAATAAATACAACAAAAACCAACCAACGACAGGAACAACAAGTTGAGTCCTACATCATGTTCTAGGTCTACATCATTTATAGTCAAACACTACATTGGTCACTACGGAACCAATAAAACACCAAAAAAGTTCAACAAACGAAGTAAATACGTGAAAACCATTCCAAGGAATTCAATTAGTTAACCAGGCAATTAATTAATTAGTTAAAATTAGGCAACGTCGATTAGACAAAAAAAAAAGAAAAGACAAACACAACATTGATCATTATGTAACCAAAATGAAAAAAAAAGAAACAAAAGAAAACCTAAAAGTCTAACAGACGGAGCAAATACATGAAAACCAGTCCAAGGAATTCAACTATATAACCTAGCATGCCAACATCGATTAGACAAACAAGCAAACAAAACAAAAAACCAGAGAAGACAAACACAACATTGATCACTGTGTAACGAAAAAGATAATAAAAAAAAACACAAAAGAAAACCTAAAAGTCCAACACACGGAGAAAATACGTGAAAGTCTCAGGAATTCAACAAACCAAGCATGGCAACGTCGATGGGATTAACACTGGCAGCATGAACCTCAACAAGAACATCGTGGGGACTTCGTATAGTAGGCACTTCAACTTTATCCATTAGTTTCAGATTCTCAATTCCTCCGTATTCTTGTATCTGCCACGCCGACATCGTTCTCGGCAAATCATCCTTCCGGCTGCTTCTCGAAACAAATCCTCTCGAGTTATTTATACGAGCGAAATAGCCTGAAAAAACTGGCGAAGATTTACCGCAACGCAGGGCTTGACTGAGTAGACAGTAGTTACTTGCTTTAATGGCTTTTAACATGATTGTGGTTTAGTCATTTATCTAACGAATTAACAATCAATCAAGTAAATCCTTGTCAATAGACAATAAAAACTGGCGGTGAAATATAAAACTTTTTTTATTGACTTTGAATAAAAAGTAGGCTTTAGCTAATATAATCCTTCAGTAAGAACAGCAGGAAAAATATGTGACACCATTCAGATATAAAATAATTATAAAGAGTCACAAAAAATTATTTAGCAAAAATGAGTCTCATAAAATAGATTGACATAATCTTCAGAACATGCCGAAATTTCAAGAATATACTATGTATAAATTTTATTGCTAACTTTTAATATTAAAACATTTTCTGTTAAATACCTTTCAAACAATATCTCTACATCCATAACTGGAAATATATAATAACTGTACCAGAAAGCTAAACACTTTAAACTTTTTCTTTTTAATATTCCATTCTACTTGGCCAATAGCAAATTGCAAACTTTATGAACTGTATTCAGCTCAGAATTCAGTTTCTTTAATCTCTGTGATGTTAGCACGAGTACGTCGAATCGTCTTGAAGAGAGGCCTTGTGCTTATAAACTTGATGTTGAACACACAATAGCCTACGCTGTAATCTCATCAACTTCATTGTAAGTAAACACGTATTATAGTGAAATGATCAACTATATTGATATCTATCACATTAATACCACCTGTATGTTTAAAACCGTTAGGCAACTTAGACCATTTTCCATGTAACCAGACCAGCAAATGTCCGAGATTTTACTCTCAGATCAGCGCGGCTTGTATTCGAATCCATGAGAGTTCAATTCACCTCAGGATCTGTCATTTAAAACTTCATGACCTTACCCCTACTCTATTGAGACATTCTATTGTAGTACTAAACTGCTGAATTCTACATAGAATGAAAGCCGCAGTTAGCTTGAATTAGTCTCTCTGATAGTAGCACGAGTGTGTTGAGTTGTTTAGTTGTGCAGAGTCAAAGAGAGGCCTTAAGCTTCGGAAGTTCACGTTAAACACCCTATATCCTATCCACACTGTGCATACTAGCAGGATGTTCTGAAAATATTTATTAAAAGTTTTCGAGGCACATAGCTTTGTGATATAATGATCAGAAATATAATATATTAATAATAATATAATAATAATAATAAAATAATAATACAATATAATATTATACTGCATAATATAATGACAGCATTACCTTATTATTTATAACAGAAGATAAGAATGATCTTCAGTGAATCTCGTTCTAGTTATATTTTTAGTCAGTAAACCTGTTTAAAATTATTTTATTTTCTTATTGACAAATTTACTATAGCTATAATACACTATAGCGATTGTTTAATCGCTTAAACGTGGGTAAATTAGAACTTTATGCAATGATGCAATAAACATGCAATAAGAGCCTACATATATAAAGCAAGTTTGATGATGAGCAAGTGATCAAACGAAAATACACAAATTTCATCGTCTCATTCAATTAATTTGCTCTGCTTTGAAAATCATAGTAAGTTAAAACGTGGTCAGCATCATTTGTAAAGAACACTATAAATTTGTGCACATCTTGTACATATGTCGTGTGAACATTTAAAATATATTGGGCTCAAATTAATTATAAGTTCGCAATGGCAATTATACATATAGTCTACAAATTTTATTCAATAAAAATTAAACTATAGCTTGATATTAAATTTTGATATGCATAAGAAAATATTTAATTGTGGCAAAATTATAATTGACAAAAAATTTTTTCAGTGCTGATTACCTATTCATAATTATAAACCTTCTTCCAAGCTTGCATAAACGTCTTAGCAATAAATGTATAATATGTTAACAAAATGCAGCTTAACACTAATTTTGCAATAGTGTGCCTATTTATATAAACCAAGCCGGTACCTATATCAGCCACAAATTTCAGATACTTTACTAAATTATTTGTCACTTGATTTATTTGATCTCTAAAGCTTTGGGGACATGTGATATGATGGTAGATAGTCTAAATTACTTTAATAAATAATGTTATCTATACTTTTTACTAATTTCTATCAGAATCCTTGACCTTCAGTTTTGTTTATATTTACCACACAAGGTGCAATAAAAACAACTTCTAGATGTATCAGTGGCACCAAATATTTTCAAAAAATTGCATTTAGAAAAAAGGAAATAACGTTTATGACCAACGTTTAGATCTTAGTGCGCTGTCGTCTTTTTCGACATATGCAGCCCACGGTTGATTTATTCCCCAGCAACTCGGCTACAACACGTAAATTTATAATAACTAATATTGTTTTTGTTTTTTGCATTTATAGTAGGTCTGAATAAAGTACAAAAACAAAACGCAAAGTAAAATATAAAGGAATAGACGTGTCAACTAAAAAAGAAAAACAAGTTATCAATTTATTAGATGTAACTGATTTATGTTCTGAATAAAAGACAAAATTAAATTCTGGTAACACTAGCATTGTATGCTGCCATTCTTTACAATGGCCGAGGTATTGCATGCCGCTTCTAGTAATTCTTTATTCTATGATGTAGTCAATATGCTTCTACTGTATGTCTAGTCGTGGTATAAGTACTTAGTACTAGCACAAAGTCTAAGTATCTTCATATCATAGTGTTGCCATCTATCGAGGCAATGAAGAAAGATGGCAACACTATGATATGAAGATATCATAGTGTTTGCTATGATATGCCATACTTCAATGCTTATACTTACACACTCCATACTTCATGCCATACTTTTAGTAATTCACTGTTCATGCTTTGCTAATCACACCATGGAGAAAATATTTTAAATATCAGAGTATTGCATTTTCATAAGTCAGAACGGAAAAATCAGGCCATTGATTTTAATAACTGATTTGAAATATTGATGATTAACGTTTCAAATCATCGCATAGTAAACTTTAAATATCTTTGTTAGTCTGCTGTTAAGCTGTGTGAACAGGGACATCCGGTGAAATAGTAAACACACATTGCAGTGAAATGATCAACTATGTTAATGTCTATCACTTTTAATACCACATGTTTAAACCTTTAGGCAATTTAGTCCATTTTCCGTGTAACCAGTCCTGTGAAAGTCCGAGATTTTACTCTCAGATCAGCGCGGCTGGGATTCGAACCCACGAGGGTTCAATTCACCTCAGGATCTGCCATTTAAAACTTCATGACGTTACCCCTACGCTATTTAGACATTCTTAATTATTTTAAGAGATGCACCAAAATTATGGCTCAATACTGTCTCTAGTCAAGCAGTAAACTTAATTATACGAAGAGTCACGACATAAATTAATTTACCAAATATAAAATACAAATGTTATCAAGAAAACGATGTCTGTTAGGGAAAATAGAAACAGTAGCTGTAGGCCTAACTGTGAGATATAGCTGACATAATAATTTAATAAGTCATAACGTATTTATAATAGTTTGAACATTGTAGCCAACATTATCTATTCATACTGACCTGTTCTATGTATGTTTCAAATTTAAGAAACTTATTATTTAATAAGTATAATGATTGTAGATATTATTCCAATAGATCAGTTCGGTAACTGAAAACATATTTTGTTGCATGTTAACACTCGTATGTTTATGTTGACATCTGATACATATATTAACATGTAAATGTAATGGGTCTGTATTTTAACTTCGTTATAATGCATGCATAGCGTTATAATGGGTGTCAGAGTTAAACTATAGGTGTTAAGTTATTCTTTAATAAATATCCGCATAGTAGGTTGTAAGTGAATAACTTTTCTAAAGAAAGCTTGTATTAAAAATTTTATGAGAAACTAGTACATTTCAATGGTATTCTATGCTGTGTTTACGTTTTCTTGTCCACTGTTTACATTTGGTGTCCTCGATGTTCTATTTATAGCTATTACCGAAAAGATCTATTGTTGTGCCTACGTTTAAAAATGATTAAGCGTCAACCAACAGTTTACAGCAGTTTAAAAATTTATTGCTTACAAACAAAGCTTGCCTTCACAATTTCCCTAAAACGACAACTTTTCTTATGACATATCTTAGGCAGGTGTCAGGAAATTAGAAACATTGGAAATGTGGACATGGAAAAGAATGGAAATGATTAGCTGGACCCAAAAGTTAAAAATGAAGAAGTCTTGAAGAGCTTATATATAGACATATAGACAGTCGATAAAAGTTAAAAGAAATAGGAAGCGAAATTGTTTAGGATACAATCTAAATAGCTAGTTTACTAAATGAGGTCTTAGAAGGTAGACTAAATGAAAGAGAAGCTGAGGCAGACCGAGATTAGGAATAAAAAGCTGTAAAGCTAAACTTATCATCAGTTTCCTCAGTCGAAAGTGATGTCAGTGACGAGCTAAGCCCAAGATTTGAACCTCGCACATCCGCGGTCGAGTATCATACCGACGTCGCCAAATTTAAAATCATTTATCTTTCTAACAAAATGATAGATGATGTAAAGACCCACTCATATGTGGGCATGAAGAGGAAAACGGAAGACAGAGAAGAGTGAAGGCGTTATATGCCATGAACCTGTCATTAGGCAGTGCACAAGAGAGCTAGAGAGAGAGAGAGAGAGAGAGAGAGAGAGAGAGAGAGAGAGAGAAAGAGAGAGAGATAGAGAGAGATAGAGAGAGATAGAGAGAGAGAGAGAGAGAGATGGAGAGAGAGAGAAGTATGTTTAATTTCAAATTTCAAAAGATCAACAATCAGCTACTTGGAAATACAAAATGAATATAACCATTGTAAATTAAGATTGAGAGAGAGAGAGAGAGAGAGAGAGAGAGAGAGAGAGAGAAAGAGAGATCCCAGTCTACTTTAATTTGATTAACAGATAATTTTTCATTGCCTTCTTCGTATAGTTCTACAAGTAAACTTCGCATATGCTGCATCGCATGGTAGCGACTACATCACACTGGATATCATTATAGAGATACTCTTCTGCCGTGTCCACCTGCCGCATTTCCATGCAGTATCCCACACCGGAGTCACAGTTTGGCTCGGTGGGACTCCACCAGCCCGGATCAACGGGTACGCTGTCCGCAGCCGTTCCCTTCCAGCGGAAGTTCATAGAACACGTCGTCCTCTGTCCGTTAATGAACGTGACGAAGTAGTTCCCGTACTTTCTACAAGCGTCGCGAGCTGTGAATGTGAAATACAAAACTGGTTTAGCACTCGTAGTGTGAATATAAAGTACAAAACTGTACTCGTTTAGCACTCGTAGTGTGAATATAAAGTACAAAACTGTACTCGTTTAACACTCATAGCGTGAATGTAAAGTACAAAACTGTACTCGTTTAACACTCATAGCGTGGATGTAAAGTACAAAACTGTACTCGTTTAACACTCATAGCGTGAATGTAAAGTACAAAACTGTACTCGTTTAACACTCATAGCGTGAATGTAAAGTACAAAACTGTACTCGTTTAACACTCATAGCGTGAATGTAAAGTACAAAACTGTACTCGTTTAACACTCATAGCGTGAATGTAAAGTACAAAACTGTACTCGTTTAACACTCATAGCGTGAATGTAAAGTACAAAACTGTACTCGTTTAACACTCATAGCGTGAATGTAAAGTACAAAACTGTACTCGTTTAACACTCATAGCGTGAATGTAAAGTACAAAACTGTACTCGTTTAACACTCATAGCGTGAATGTAAAGTACAAAACTGTACTCGTTTAACACTCATAGCGTGAATGTAAAGTACAAAACTGTACTCGTTTAACACTCATAGCGTGAATGTAAAGTACAAAACTGTACTCGTTTAACACTCATAGCGTGAATGTAAAGTACAAAACTGTACTCGTTTAACACTCATAGCGTGAATGTAAAGTACAAAACTGTACTCGTTTAACACTCATAGCGTGAATGTAAAGTACAAAACTGTACTCGTTTAACACTCATAGCGTGAATGTAAAGTACAAAACTGTACTCGTTTAACACTTATAGTGTGAATGTAAAGTACAAAACTGTACTCGTTTAACACTTATAGTGTGAATGTAAAGTACAAATCCTGTGGTCTTATTTAGGCTAGTCTTTTGGTTAGGTTAGACTTTTAGAAGTCTAACAGGAAGTTCTAGTAACTTTGTGTATCATTCAATTTAAAAGCCTTTGTTTCTTTATTCAGAAAAGTTTTGAATATTTATTTTAGAATATTACAGTAGCCAAGAATAGTAACAAGAGCAGATAACACTAAGCTACTATAACTACTATAGCCTACCTAACCTATTTTAAAAATTTCTATTAATGCTTATAAAAATGGCCGAGTAAAATAACCGATAATTCAGCCAAGTACATGTTGGGTCAATTGACCCGCTTCAGGGTTTCTAGGTATAACGAAATCTTCGGGTTTGTAGTGTTAAAAGTGATAGATATCAACATAGTTGATCATTTCACAATAATGCGTGTTTACTTTAATTAATGAATTAGCCTTATATGTATGATTTAATTAAATAACTCCTTCTCTCTGTCTCTTTTATTTCTTTCTCTCTCTCTCTCTCTCTCTCTCTCTCTCTCTATATATATATATATATATATATATATATATATATATATATATATATCACTAAGTATTCCTCCATTTCTCTCTCTCTCTCTCTCTATCTGTCTTTCTGGTATTAGTTTATGCTAAGTGGCAGATTCTAGTTACAAATGTGGCAGATTATGATAATATCAATTAACGGGTTGGTTTCCTTCTGCGCAAGACACTGGAGGTTAATGAATTCCAATTTTTAACTATACGATTCAGAGTGGTATGCGACAGTCATAGATTAAAGGAATTTCTTAAACGACATTCGATAGCAGCATCAAATAAAAACCAGAAATCTTATTCGTTTAATCATGTGGCCATCAGATAGTGCACAAGTTGCTCTATCATGGTCACAGATAGAGGATACGATGACCGCTCTATCTAGTGGTCATCATGCCATCATGGACGATGACCACTTTTCTGGGCTATAGTCTATAGATGGTTGTCACGCTTTATTCATTTCCAAGAATACAAAAAAGCACAATACTGTAAGGCTATATTGATACATAATATGTTACTCAAGCACAATATACAATATTACTAGGTAATGTAGAGCCTATTAACAAAGCACTATGTGTTATAAAGTAAAATATTATTTTAACAAATAACTTCAGTTTCCTCACTCGATGGCGATGTCAGTGACGGGCGAGCCATGGATTTGAATCCCGTACCTACTGATCCGCGGTCGAGTAGAAGTAATATATAATATATAGTAAGTAATATTTAGTAACAATATATATATATATATATATATATATATATATATATATATATAATCCTCTCTTCAGTGCACTGCCAAGTGGCAGGTTAAAGGTACATCTTCATACTCAAAGTCTGCTTTCTCGCTCCATAAGAGCACTCCTTAGAACAACAAGTTAATCCCTTCACAAAGTCTATGCCTTATCCATACCTTATGTAGCCCATAGCTCGGAAAAATATGGCTTCTGAGGTGGTTCCCGTTGCCTTCCACAGTTAGATGGATTAAATACCATTTAATCCTGGGGGAAAATATTTCATGGTGAGGTGGGTCCCCTCTTGCCATCCTCAGCTCCTGCCTTTGTCGCCTCTTACGTACACGCAGCAGCAGATTGTTTGCGGTTGGCCTATTCCGGTACATTAAGGTATATATTATAGAATTTAACATTTCAAAGAAGTCGAAAATATCATCAACCAGTGCTGGGGAAGGTTTTTATGAAGTTGATCACTGCTATTCTTTCCTCGACAGTCTCCAGTGCTAGTAGCACAGATCTATCATGAATCTGCTCGCATGCCTGCTCCGCTGACTTCCAGGTTACCTTGGTTGTCACAAGTCCATAGCAGTGTTCTGTTTCCTCCAGGTAAGTGAATCCGTTAGGACATTCTATGAAATCATCATCATTCATTCATCATCATCATCATCTTCCCTTGAATCCCGATTTAACTTGAGGAAGCATTAGGAAAATAATTTTGTAACAATTTTTGGAACCTAGGCACTCACCAACCGAAGGTTCTTTCGAACTTTGGTTTGTTTCTTAGTGCTTTATAGCCTTTTACGAGTCATGCAGCCTACGGATGATCTATTCCTTAGTAGCCCGGACCAAACAAGGATAAAAATTGGACAGGAAAATAGGACATTCTATGAATTATAAAAAATAGGACATTATTTTAAATAATAAGGAAAATAGTAAAAAGTAAGGTATAAACACATGCAGGATATAAGCATTCAGGGCTATTATTAAGAACAAAGTACAATTCAGTTCTAAGCACAGCGTAGTGCTGCTGTTTTTCATGGTATTTCTATCTTTCAGCGACAGCATCGAGTACTGTTACAAAATCAAATTCAAGCCGACGAGTAAAAGCAAATAAGTCCTAAAAAGATGCAAAATTATACAAACAAGAAATCCAGTCAGAACACGAATTAACAACGCCTTATTATGGCTCAAGTAAATTTGTGGAAATAATGGAATTACATTGTAAAATTTTTTTATTAATAATAGATCTATAATTATTAATTATTTATAATTAAAAACGGTTAAATTACTATATATTGAGTTTTTAGGTCATGGTCATTTGAAGCCTGGGTAAGAAATTACCTTATGTAATATTGTTACTGCCAATAGTAGTAGTGTTACTAATACTATACTCATCATCATCATCGTCTTCTTCTTCTTCTTCTCTTAAATCCCATGGTCGAACTGGGGTCGGGATACGAATAGACCCTATTTCGAAGTTATTCAATATCGGCTGGAGCCAGTGGCGTAGTCTGTAAGATACTCCACCTTGGATCAGTATGTGCGGGATTTAAATCCTGGGCTGTCCCGTCGCTTTTGAGTGAAGAAACTGACGTTAACCTTAGCTTTTAGCTTTACCATTCGTTTACATATTATTACTAATACTATAATTTAACAAATATATTGGCACAAACTTCGGTTAAAAATGGAAATCATCTTGGACGCCATTTGTTTCTGGAGATAAAGACTACAGTCTCCATGTTATATCCAAGCCACTAAATAATAGATCCAACGTAAATTGTATTAGTCATAAAAGGCGACAAAGGAAAATTGATAAAGGCAATGGAAGACCAGTTTAGAGTCAGAGACCATTTTTCTAAAGCTATACGCAACATTGAGGTAAAGCTGTAAAGCTATTAAACCTATGTTAGCGTCAGTTTTAATTCACGAATGCGAAATCAGGGACGGGTGAGTCCAGGATTTGAACCGACACATACTGATCCGCGCTATCGCCATTGGCTCCAAGTCAGTGGCCAGGTTTGTAAAGCATTTGATTATTGTGACGTGATCTGGCTGCTGGCTCTTACATATCGTGAAAATCGAAGAAACTGAGTAGAAATAAATATTGTTTAATTAGTAAAATAAATACAAAATTTATTGTCATATGTGTTACTACGCAAATGAAATATACTAATGCATCAATAATCATATAATTATTAATTTAATTATTTATTAATTATAAAATACAAATATTAAAAACATACCCAGTGCATCGGTAACCAGTGTCTGAGATATGTTACTCTGCAATATAAAGGTAATTAAGCATGTAAGTCATCGTCATCATCATCATCATCATTATCATCATCATCATCATCATCTTCATCATCATCATCATCATCATCATCTTCCCTTGAATCCCAGTTTAATTAGAGTCGGGATACAAATAGACAGTCTCAAGTCCTCTCTGTCCTACATCACACCATCAGTCAATCCCCTATTTGAAACTTATCCATTCGTTGAAATTTTTGTAGCAATTTCTGGAGCCTAGGTGCTCACCAACCGAATGCCCTTTCTGACGTTGGTATGGATCTTAGTGCTTTAGTCGTCTTCTACGACACGTGCAGTCACCTCTTAGTCAATTCTTAAAACCAACCGGACACAACACGGAGACAATTAAGCATGTAAGCAAATTTTCATAAATCAAATATAAAAAGAATTTGATTTTGTATTGATATAATATCCTTTCATGCTATGTCCGAGACAATGAAGAATAGACAAGCATTAACTGCTCGTGTCATAAGAGGCGACAAAGTAAAAAATGAGGAAGGCAAAGGTTGACTACCTTTCGTCCTGACGCCATTAATACAAAACTGTGTTTAATGTTCCCATTTCTAAGAGAATATCCCATGAGAATATCCAATTTCGCAATCACTCAATAGGCAAGCGTTCAACCACTGCTCTCCGGTTAAAGCTTTCCAGTAGTTGTTCAAAATCCGTCTAAATATAATGTTTATGAATTATGTAGCGTATTTCGTTATTGTTACAGTCTTCATTAAGTCCAAACTGTGTGAAAGCGACTGCCAGATAATTGTATTGAATATGTTATGTTATGTAGCTCGACCTTTCTGTGTTTAAACAGTTTTATGTTTCTCTAATTGAAGTAATAATTAGATGGGACTGAGCTGGTGTCATGTTGGTAGGTTGAGTTATTTTTAGCTGATCAGTAGGTGCATGGTTCAAATTCAGTGCTCTCCCCGTCATTGACATGCTAACGAGCAGGACACTGACGTTGGTCTTGGAGTTTGCCTTTAATAGATGCGGCGTTCATTTTAGAGTGATAAATCAGAATAGGAGTAGGAATATGTGTAATGAACTTATCACGTTGAATAACATAACTTAAGAATGAGTGTGAGAGATAAAGAGAGAAAGAGAGTGAGAGAGATAGAGAGAGAGAGAACGAGAGAGTGAGAGAGAGAGAGAGAGAGTGAGAGTTATACAACGACAATTCATAACTGATATACATGTAAACCCTTCAGACCGTGTAATGTTTGCAGCCTGGTATCACAATCGCTATCGAAGGAGTGTATAGAAAAACGTCGCATCTCCTTTGCTTCTTCCAGTAGTCAAATCCTCTACATTTCCATCCAGTGCCCACAGTTCCGCTGGTATCCCCTCTATCTAGACAAATTCTGGCACATCTTAATGCCGAATTGATTCCAGTATAGCTGCCATTAGGAGGGTCCCTATAGCAGACTGGATTGCTGGAGTTCTGGGTGGAAACCACGCTGAACAGGTTAATGATGGACGTAGAAGAAGACGAAGAAGTAGTGGAGACGTCGAAACAGCAGAGCAGGGTGACGAGAGAGAGAAGGGTCAGTTGTGCAGTGGCAGTTGATTTATACATGATAATCCAATTGAGAAAGACAAGAGGGTTTAATGAGAATTTATTTTACCATTTATCTAAGTTACATCTCGTAAAGTTCATAAAGTACATGAAATTAAAATATATATTTTTATTTATTATAAGTAAAGCTGGTAAAGCTAAGGTTAACTTCAGTTTTCTCACTCGAAAGCGATGTCAGTGGCGGGCGAGCCCAGGATTTGAAGTATTTAGTATATGACGTCCCTGACATTGCCTTATGGGGAGGAACCGGACGTCAAATTCTTATTGATATTGATTGATTGATACAAACAACAAGAATGAGTATTGCTAGATGATACAAAGTTCCACTCATATGCAGACATTTTAGTTATAAATTTAAATTTAAATATAATTTGTATTTAGCTTATTATTATTTATCTCTTTCTCTAAAATAGTCTCGAAGACCGATTTCAGCCATAACACTGTTTTTTAAGCTTTCATTGTTAATAATAGTAGTAATAATGATAATAATAATATTAATAATAATTTTAAAAAATAATAATAATAAATAACACTAACACGTCTGAATTTCTCACATGTTATCAAGCCGTTTTCTTTCATCAGTTTGACGATGCCTGTGATAATGCGTGGACCTCTGTATATATATATATATATATATATATATATATATATATATATATATATATATATATATACAGTGTATATATATAATAATTATTATTATAGTAATAATAGTAATAAATATTCTTTTAGGAGATATACAAAATTATATTTAATAATGTTTATTTACTAAATTACTATGGTAGATAAACAAGATTGTGTTATCAAAATTCCAAATTTACATTTATACATTAGAGTTGAGGATATTATCGTAAATGTGGCATTAAATTGTGTCAGTAGAGTTTATCCTATTTCTTTCTGAGACGGGTTAGAAATAAGACAATCAAACTACGAAAGAAATTTCTGCATAGCTATTGTGATAGGCAACATTTATTGAATTGGTTACAGACATCCAAACCGGTAACAGTTACTGAGAGTTGTGGCTCAAAATACTGTCGACATTATTTTTTCGCTGAAAAGTAATGGGCAATAGTCGCTTAACTACTCTCACATTGTGAAAGTCTAAATCAATTTTGACTACATTTTATAAGTTAATTAACTAACTATTCTAGTCGAGTATTTAATTTAGGTTTCTTATCTATTGGCTCATTTTTTGTGTTACGAATATCAAATACGTAATTTGATTTTAACGAGAAAAACGGGAATCCAAGGATTGAGATATCTTGATAACATATTATACTGTAAAGCTTGCTTGAAAAAACGCATTAACTACTTATATGTAATCGTCCCTTTCAATTACTGTACTTTCAGAGAGTTAATCGCCTAGATAAAACAAGTTTTAGGAGATCAACTACTTTTTAAACAATATTTTTTTGGATCAACAGTCTGTGGGTCAGGCCGGTGGTAAAGCTAAAGTTAACGTCAGTTTCCTCACTCGAAAGCGATGTCAGTGACTGGCGAGCCCAGGCTTTGAACCCCCAAATACTCATCTGCGGTCGAGTATCTTACCGACTTCGCCACTGGCTACGGTGGCTGGTTGTCACGCTGTTTGACAGCTTATCGGTAGGTGCAGGGTTTATATTAACTGATGCCCCCGCCGCTGACATGCTATTGAGCAGAAAACTAAATTTGACTTTATTCTTATAACTGTGTAAATTTTGTTATCTCTTAAATTATGTTCAAGTAGCTATATGATTTATATTGTCACATGTTTCCCATCACTGCTCTTTAAGTGTAGTACAATATCCTGAGATAACTCAATAGTCTTCCATATACGTCCATATGTCGCGGAACCCATGCGCTCTTGCAAATAATTGCTTAGCATTTTAAAACTAGTAGGCAGAGAAAGAGAGAGAGAGAGAGAGAGAGAGAGCTAGAGAGAGAGAGAAAGGCTAAAGCTTCCTACCAAGTTTAACGTCAGTTTCGTACTAGAATAGCATGTCAGCGACGTGGAGAACACTGTATTTGAACCTGAATCTACTGATCCGCTGTGGAACAACTTGTCAACAATCCACCGGCTCAGCCCAAGTGATATCGATAAGTCGAGGCGCCCAACTGTTACCCCTCTTCCACTCACCGGAGGGGCTATAAAAATTCGCTCCCCCCATAAATGATGGTTAAAATGTTTTGCATCCACCTGTCTCTCTCTCACTCTATCTCTCTTAGTGCACTGCCTACTGGCAGGTCCATGGTATATAACTCCTCTACTCATCTGTATCTTCCATCTTTCTCTTCTTGTCCACATACGAGTGGATCTTTAAATATTTTATAACATTCCTTTTGATATACAATTATTCTTGGGGGATTCTGTTTATGATGAAGTGGGCTCCGTTTGCCTTCCTCAGCTTCGACTAACATTTACTGGGTAGGTGCGCCGTTCCCTGAGAAACCAATCCTGTTCACCCATCCACCTAGGCACTAATCCCTAATGAGGGGTTAAAGTGAATCAAAACTGGAGGATGAGGTGTGAATCCTACCGAAAACAAATAGCTAAGAATGATACTAAGAATCAGTTACAAAGAGCAAATAAAAAATGAGAACATTAGGACAAGGCCATATAAGCAAAATGGTCTGTGAAATCTTCAAAAAGAAGTATGAAATGAGCTGGACATGTGATACGCAAGGAAGAATACAGAAGCCATCGAAATATATTTAACTATGGCAAAAGAACAGTGAAAAAACCTGAAGTAGATGGAAGGACTGCCAGATGAAGACCTCAAGGCTGCTGGAATTGGTATATATGGGAGAAAAGAAGGAAGAAAAAGAATGAACATCGAGGAAACGGGGAAAATCTTGTGTCTTGTGAAAGAACATAAAAGAGAAATCTTTATCTGGAACCAGCCCCTAGAGCACGTCTCTCTCTTAGTGCACTGCCTACTGGCAGGTCCATGGAATAACTTATAAATCCTCCACTCTTCTCTGTCTTCCGCCTTCCTCTTCATTTCCACATATGAGTTGGTCTTTAAATCATTTAACATTAATAATATCGACCTGCCACTGCCTCATTTCCCTTCCATTCTACCTTCTATGACCTCTCTTAATAGACTTGCCCCTTAGAGCACATAACATGACATAACTTGAGTGAGACGCTCTTGTGGTGTGGGTTGCTCTCCCCATGGTGTGATCGAAACGATCTGCATTCACAGACAGCCACATTTAGGACTATCAAAGCAATCAAAGCAATTCCTGCAAGCTCTTAGAAAAGTTGTTAAAAGAATGTGCAGTCGGTGTAAAAGCAATCGAATCAATCGAACGGATTAAGAAAAAACAACCATGCCGTGTTTCGATTTAAAGACTTAGGCTGAAAGTATCTACGCTGACAAAAGTGGATCGAGGGTTTTGTATAAAAAAGATCTTTGAAGAGCAGAGCTTTTGTTGTTAAATAAAAGACTACAGACTGAACCGGTGGCTGTATCGATTAGGTTTTCAACGGCCGATCGGTAGGTGCGGAAATCAAATTACAGGGCCATTCGCCGATAGTGTCGTTTAATAAGATGAAAAGAAGGGTTAAAATGAGAAACAATAGAGGCTAAAAATACAGGCTAAAATTTTATCTAGACCCACTTCTGGTAAGAATTTTAAGCCATTTTAGACAAAACGCTAGCAATATGATGTTAACGAAGAAATCAATATAAATGTTTCGAACCTTTAAATGTATCACCTTGACTGGTATTTAATCAATTAAAGGTTTTGGATTCAGTTAGGGTCCACGTAGAACAATGTAGCAGCAGCACCTTCTCGAGCATAGAATCTCAGCCCCTGAGGTTGCTAGTAGTATTATGAACTTCTGCGCACCGATGTGCAAGCAACACATCTGCAATCGTAGGTACGGGAAAAAGAAGGCAGCACACTAGTCCCAATTCACTCCACTAAATAAAAATGTTTTAAGCTTAGATTTAAAGGAAAATATTACGAGTTCATTTCGAAGTTAGGAAAGCGACATATCAGCAAATTCTCTTGGCCAAGTGAATACATTGGCTATAGATACATTGGTTCAGATTCTCAGGCCGGTGACGACGTTCGATTTTAGTTGTAGAAATGATATCACTTACACTGAATCCCGTACTGAAGAATGATATTTCTTAGTTACAATTCTCTCTCTCTCTCTTTCTTTCATTCTCTCTCTCTCTCTCTCTTACTATACTGCCCACTGGCAGGTCCATGGCATATATTGTTTCTCTTTTCTCTGTCTCCCGTTGTCCTCTTTATGTCCTCGAGTGGATCTTTAAATTATCTCAAATATTTCTTTTGATATACCATTATTCTTGGGGGAACTCTATCCTGCTTACCTGTTACAATTAGTACTGTTGCAATTGCATTACTGGGAAGGTGATAGTTTCTTATTAACTTGTGATCCTTCTTCTTCAGTGCACTGCCAAGTGGCAGGTTCAAGGTATATATTCCTACTCAAAGTCTGTTTTCTCGCTCCATAAGAGCACTCCCCAGAACAAGCCAATCCATTCACAAAGTCCATGCCTTATCTACACATTATGCAGCCTATAGCCTGGGAAAAGTATGGCTTCTGAGGTTGTTTCCCATTGCCTTCACCAGTTAGATGGATCAATTAATCCATAGACTAAGGCAGGAGCTGAGGATGGCTAGAGGTGACCCAGCTCAACATGAAATATTTCCCCTAGGATTAAATGTAAATCTTGGGGAAAATTTCATGGTGAGGTGGGTCCCATCTAGTAGCCATCCTCAGCTCATGCCTTAGTCGCCTTTTACGTACACGCAGCAGATTGTTTGCGGATGCCCTATTCTGCAGTGGTCCAACCACATCCGAGCACAACACGGGGAAAATATTTCCCCGTGTTGTGCGAAATAAAATATTTTTACTTGTGATAATCCCGTCTTGAACTATCTATTGACAAGCTGTAAAATCGGCAATTAGTCAGATACAAGCTTTCCTCTATATTATGATGCATAATCCCTTTAACAGAAAGTCTAAAGAAAGACACAAAGATAAAGATAGTGAAAACTTTTGTTTGGACCACGCTATTGTATGGTTATGAAACTTGGACCTTGAGGAAGGAAGATATTAGGAAACTGGAGGCATTGGAAATGTGGATTTGGAGAAGAATGGAGAGGATTAGCTGGACTCAAAACGTTACAAATGAGGAAAGTTCTGGAGAGAGTTGGCACAGATAGACAGTTGATAAATGTATTAAGAAATTGTATTTATTTAGATCAGCAAAAAGGGTCATTCAACCCTGTACAGTTCGCAAGCAATGCAAACAAACAAGTAAATGTAATAAATGAGCACAATTTAAATGTGAACCATGGTGAACTTAAAAATAGGAAGAAGAGTTGGATAGGACACATTCTAAGGAGGAAGGTCTATTAAAAGAGGTCATAGAAGGTAGAATGGAAGGGAGACGAGGCAGGGGCAGGCCGAGATTAGGTATGCTGAATGATTTAAAGACCCACTCATATGTGGAAATGAAGAGGAAGACGGAAGACAGAGAAGAGTGGAGGCGTTATTTACCATGGACCTACCAGTAGGCAGTGCACTAAGAGAGAGAATCCCTAATGTTAAACTGAAACACGCATTAAAATGATATGATCACTGGTGATATCTATAACTTTTAAGTTTTAACATTACCTGCTTAACTATTACGCGTTATAGTCAACATGATAACAGTCCTGTGAATGTCCTATATTTTTCTCTCTGAGCAGCTCTACCGGAAATTTATCCCAGGACTTCGCGAATGGCCATTTACTATTTTATGACGTTACCTAGCGCACTTAGGCTAAGACTGAGAAAGTAGGCATTTTGAATTGAAATTCTCTAGGTTGGTAATCAACTATAAAGCTTAGAGTAAGGCCTAGTCTTCGCTTTAATTTGCATGTATACAGTCTGAGAAGGTACGGATGGTTTTCGAACCCCCACGTGACAATTAGGCAATTAAGAAAGCGTTCAATACCAACTTGACCACCAATTGACCATCAATAAAATGGTAATATTCCCTAAAGTTTTACTAAAATCAAAAAAGCCAAGTTTAATTCTAGTTTCTTGCTCGATAGCATGTTAGACACAGACAACGGGGAGAGCTCGGGATTTGAACCCCGCACCTACTGATCCGCTGTCAACAACTTGCCATCGAGCCACCGACATGTACATCCATTACTTAATGATCGAAGTTAGCGATATTGTACCGATTGGATGGATGTTACAATTTGCATAGCTTTATCAGCAAGAAGTCAATTATTCTAAAGTTTAATGTCTATTGGACTATGTCAAGCTAATTCATCTCTATGTTTTACAATAGTTACGGTAAAACTTGCAATATACAATAGAATGCACAATAACTACAATATCAGATAAATATCATATGTAACATAATTTAAATATCGTAATCTGGGGGATTTATCAGTGAGCAGAATTTACATGGAATGATCTTGTAAAAAGATGCGACTTAAGACTCTTACTAAAGCTATCAGGTTTATCATGATGATTAATAAAGCGTGTAAGTTCATTCCACAATATGGGACCTGCAAAAGGAAAAGACTTGTCACCATAAGAGGCTAGTCTAATATAGTCTCAGATCTTTCCATGACATGCGGAAACGGACGCTAAATTCAACTTTGTCCTTTAGCAACACTTGAACTTTATTTTTTATTTACAATAATGATTATTTTCGTATATATTATTATTAATTACAATATTGGTTATCTTTGTATATATATATATATATATATATATATATATATATATATATATATATATATAATATATATATATATATATATAATATATATATATATACATGTATATATATATAAATATATATATATATCGCTCTCTCTTTCTCTCTCTCTCTCTCTCTCTCTCTCTCTCTCTCTCTCTCTCTAGCTCAAAGATTTATCTACCTGTTTTCGTTGTATTCACGTAAAATAGCAGAAATCAGTTACATATGAACTAAATAATACATTAGCAACAACGGATTTAAATCCGATACCTTAAGGATGTTTGCTAAATATTGCAATTTTGCCTTTCGATGTTCCATATTACAACATTTGGGACTAATTGCGTGGGCATTGGAATATTACTGTAGGTTAGACACTTCAACGTCAGCGAAGTCTATACACCATTGTTCTGAAACTGTTCAGTTATCCATGATCAATTTTGAAATCTAATCCTCACATCTTGAAATAAATTGTCCATTCTAATATTACAGTGGTTCTCAACTATTTGAGTCTCGCTACTGTGAATTAGGTCATACTTTAAACGAAGTGGGACTAATTGATGGGTTCTATCTGCTCTATATCATATATAAGGCTGAAGCTAGTGGCGACGTCGGTAAGGTATTCGACCGCGGATCAGTATGTGCGGGGTTCAAATCCTGGGCTCGCCCGTCACTGACATCTCTTTCGAGTGAGGAAACTGATGTTTACCTTTGATTTTAGATCTTTAAGCAGTGATTAAAATGGTTGGAATGCAGATCGAGTAACAGCGTACCTTTAGCCCTCACTTTTCTGAGGTGCGTTCCCCTGCTAGGGGCCCATATTGGACACTAGAAGACCTGTAAATACATTACAAGGGACTGAAATATTCAGACCGTTCACATAGCTCTCAATTCCCGCTTTAAACACTGTATGTATTCTTGTCTTTGGACAAGTTCAGAAAGCTTACTGAACATTGGAAACATTGAAGACATCGCTTTTTGAGTTTTTCTTGTTTTTTCACGTCGGCTTGGATTTGCTTCAATAGTGCTCGATGTTTTACTGACGACTGTAGTAAACGTGCTATAAGAGTTGTTGTTGTTGTTGCTACTTTTGACTTAAGGCATAGGCCTAGGTAAGTTATTTCGACCAACATATTACTATACCCACTTCAATTTAATTAGTGCTAAAAGGAAAAGTTTTAGAATGTTATATTGTAATTCTATTCGAAGTGTTACTTTTAAAGCTTTCTGAATTCAGTTTACGACATCATGGGCATGAAACTCTTTAGAACCGTGGTTTATGAAATTCTTTAGGGTCTATTATCGTCTTTTTAAAACTTTGTCATCAAATTTTTTAAACAAATTAGAAATATATTAATTATAAAATAAAATTATAAATAAAATTATAATTTTTAAAGTTAAATAAATTTTTTAAACTTTGTCATCAAAATATTTCTCTTAAATTTATAAATCTGGTTTCCTACCGATGATTGATTTCGCAAGAAATGGATTGAAGCAATTTGCTAGAGGAACTTTGCATCGCTCTGCTCACTCATCTGTTAGCGTCATAGGCTACATACGCTTTAAATGCAATTTATGATGAAGAGCATTCTAGCACTTAATTATAAGTCTTCTGGGATATATCTTCAATCCATTTCTTTGCAAAGTCAAAGAACGATAGGAAACAAGATATATAAATTTAAGAAAATGTTTCGAAGACAAAGTTTTAGAAATTTTTAAGTCGATAATTGACCTTAAAGAATTTCGTAACCCTGGGTTCTAAATAGATTCATTCATTTAAAAAATCAAAGAGTTTCAGATATACATCTATTCTGTTTGGTTTGTATGCATTCTTGTTTATATATAATTCAAACTGATCTAGGAAACTATTAAATTTATTAACATTCTGAGTACATGTACACAGTTATATTCAATCTTTAAATCATTTAGCTCGTATTTATTAATTATTAATATTTAGTAATAAATATTTACTAATTTGTAATTTTTATAAACACAAATCGTATTAAGCTAGTAAACAATTAAATTACTAAATATTCTAAGCGCCTTTTAGCATTATATCAACAATTTATTCTCCGATCAATGCGGGAATAAATCGAACTAAGAGGGAGCGGTCGGGATTGGAATCCGCGAGAGTTCAATTCACCTCAGGATCTGTCATTTACAATTTTACGACATTGTCTGACGCCTCTAACCACTGGCCTATTGGGACACATAAAAACATGGTAGAGCAGCATGAATTGGTATTTATTTGGAAATAAGTTGGACATTCATTGCAAAATCTCGGACACTCACTAGACAGGTTTCAGGGAAAATGGAATATATCGCTTAACGGATTTTAAAGTGTTGCATTCAAAGTAATAGATATCAAGATAGTTTATCATTTCCCCAATAATGCGTGTTACGTTATGTATATAATTGATTATTCCTAATCTCAAGCACGTAGTAATAAACAAAGTTGCATAATGATAGACAGCGTCCTCTATTACAGTATATAATATTAGTAGATGTTAAGCCGACATCCTTTAGATTTTCGTCACTGGATCTAGCAAGGGCGATGACAGTGCAATCAGGGACAAAGTTTCGTGGGCCTCCCACTTGAAATCCAAGGGTCGCACTCTGTAGGCCTTGTTGCCTTGTTTTGTATCTAAGATACAAAACATAAATGAAATATAGCTAAGCTTCATCTTCAGGAGGCTAATAATTGTAATAACAATGATCTAACATGATATTCCATTATGTGGGATTAACCTTTGGCGCGGTGGTACCCTATGCCTTCCTCATCTTCGACTAACACTTACTGGGTAGAGGCGTCATTCCCTGGGAAAACAATCCTGTTTACCTATACATGTATATTTCCTGTGTGCCCATAAGGTAGCCTACAGATAGACAGTTGATAAATGCATTAAGAAATAGGAAGAAGAGAGAGAGAGAACCATGATCATTTATTTGTATCTGAATCCATATATATGCAAAGTGCATACAACTAGACAGAATACAAATAAAACGGCCGTCAGAAAGAGCACAATTGAGCTCTATCCAGCTGACTACCGGAAACACACCGAAACATGGCAACATAGCAACATATGATCGTAGAAAAATTGGAGATAATAAACATAGATAATGAAAATAGCATTGAATTGTAAAGAGCAAAACATTACGGACTAATTAAAGCAGAAACTAAAGATTAGAAGAGCTAAAAGTGCACTAAAATTAAAACCGGATTCAAACAATAGTAGGCCTACTGGCCGGACAAATATTAGTAGATAACCCCTGAACGATCAGAGGTTCCACTGACTTGAAGACAATGTACAACTGGAAACATAGACATTGACAATCATATCCAAGTATAAATTAAATGCTGTTTGTATATTTTGTTAAAAACTGATTCAGTGGAACAGGTTCTGATTTCACTGGGGATATAATGCCAAATTGTACAGCAAGAGTTTACAAACGAGTTGAAAAGCACGATTAGATTGTTTATAAAGGTAATTAGTTGATTTAATGCGAGTAGGATAGCCATGACCAGCCTGATTTAAGCAGAATAGATTGGCCGTAGAAGAGGGGACAGAATTGGAAGAATTTAAGCATCTGAAGATAATTTTAGAGATTCGTAAATTTCGTAAGACGTTAACAGGGAGTGCGTTGTAGTTGAGGTAAAGTTGTTTAGCATTATAACATCTATCAACGTTCTGCGAGGTTCTATGTACTCGGTTGCAAGCTAAGATCAGGGGTTCAATTATGTAATCACAAGTAAAACTATAACCTTTTGGATATAGGGATAAACAATGGCGTAATAAATATTTTTTCGACATAAGATTGGTAAAAGATCTTTTCTATGATAGAGCATACCTCTAACACTGTTAATTTTAGATATCATATAGTGCATATGTTGTTTAAAGTTAAGCCTTTCATCAATATAAATTCCTAGAAATTTAATATGATTGACTCTATTAATAACCATACCATTAACAACAATACGCATATTAGAAGACTTAATTAAATCAACGTCATCAGTATTGGGGTAAAATAAAATAGAGCTAAAGCTAAAGCTAAAAGCTAAGGTTAACGTCAGTTTCCTCACTCGAAAGCAATGTCAGTGACGGGCGAGCCCAGAATTTGAACCCGCACATACTGATCCGCGGTCGAGTGTCTTATCGACTTAATATAAGCACAATTATCATAATTAATGCTTAATTAGTTGCAACTGAACCAATGGCTTAGTTCTTTACAAACACAGTTGGCTTTAGCATAAGCAGATACCAAATTGTTTCCAGAAATAAAAGCATTAGACTCGTCAGCAAAAGGAGACAGCAAGGCTTTATTGGTAAATCGTTCAATATCATTGATATATATTAGAAACAGAAGAGGACCAAGGATAGAACCTTGAGGTAACCCTGTAGTAATAGGCTGGATACTAGATGATAAATCGTTGATTACAGTATATTGAGATCTATCCGAGAGGTAAGACTTGATGGTGATGCATGGCCGTTCTTAGTTGGTGCAGCGATTTGTCTGGTTAATTCCGATAACGAACTGGACTCTAGCCTGCTAAATAGTTCGCCGATTGCCTATCTGTCGGCATTAACTTCTTAGAGGTTACAGGGACGTAGGCCTATTCAACGCGAGCTTATGACTAAAACTAAGAACTAAGAAGAGAAGAGTTTGATGAGATATATTCTAAGGGGTGAGGGGTGTTTAATACAAAATGCCATACAGCGCAGACGGTATAATGGAAGGAAAGGGAAGCAGAGGCCGACCGAGATTAGTAATTTTCGATGAGTTAGAGATATAGTCGTATTTAGACATGAAGAGCAAAACTGAAGACAGAGCAGAGTGGAGACATTATATACAATGGCCCTGCCAGTTGGGAGAGCACTAAGAGAGAGAGAGAGAGAGAGAACTACTTAACAGGATAATTACCTCTCCGCCTAGTAGTAGTTTTTGCCGTAGGAGCATACATTGTAGCTGTTGTTGTAGCTGTGAATGTAGCTGTTGTTGTAACTATTGTTGTAGCTGTTGTTGTATCTATTGTTGTAGCTGTTATTGCAGCTGTAGCTGTAGTAGAAGCATACGTTGTATCTGTGGTTGCAGCTGTTGCTGTAGCTGTTGTTGTAGTTGTTGTTGTAGCTGTGGTTGTAGCTGTGGTTGTAGCTGCTGTTGTAGCTGTGGTTGTAGCTGTTGTTGTAGCTGTTGTTGTAGCTATTGTTGTAGCTATTGTTGCAGCTGTTGTTGCAACTATTGTTGTAGCTGTTGTTGTAGCATAAACGTAGCTTGTAGCAGAAATTGTTGTGGTATCTGATTTGAGATTATCTTTTGCATTTTCTAAATCTCTACGGAGATCTTGAATAAGATTTTTCTGTCTTTCCTTTTCTACCTAAAACAAAAAAACACTACTATTGGCTATATTGTTGTGTTGTGCTCGGGTGTGGTTGGACCACTGCAGAATAAGGCAACCCCAAACATTCTGCCGCGTGTAAGTAAGAGGCGACTAAAAGCAGGAGCTGAGGTTGGCAAGAGGGACCCACCTCACCATGAAATATTTTCCCCCAGGATTAAATGGTATTTAATCCATCTAACTGAGAAAGGCAACGGGAAACCACGCTATAGGCTACATTACATTTTTCCCATGTTATAGGCTACATAAGGTGTGGATAAGGCACAGACTTTGTGAAGGGATTAACTAGTTGATCTAAGGAGTGCTCTTATGGAGCGATAAAGCAGAATCTGAGTATGAATATGTACCTTGAATCTGCCACTTGGCAGTGCACTAGAAGAGAAGTAGTAGTAGAAGAAGAAGAAGAATAAGAAGATACATATATATATATATATATATATATATATATATATATATATATTTATATATATATATATATATATATATATATATATAGTATATATAGTATATTAATATTATAGATATAAATTGTAAATATACAGTATATATCTATATATATATATATATTTACTGTAATTATATATATATATACATGTATATATAAATGTATATATATACTTATATATATATATATATATATACTTATATATATATATATATATTTACTGTAATTATATATATATATATATATATATATACATGTATATATAAATAAATATATATATATATGTGTGTGTGTATGTGTGTGTGTGTGTGTGTAAATATATTTACGTATGCATATATGTATGTATATATGTATGTATGTACATTTATATATGTATTTATGTATGTATGTATAAATACATACATTTATAGGCCTATTACATTAGTAGTAGTACTATTCTGGCTGGTCTATATTCAGTCATTAAAAAAGATCCTGCCAAATTGCATAATGAAATATATATTAATGAAATATATATATATATATATATATATATATATATATATATATATATATACTGGCTGAGCCAGTGGCGAAGTCGGTAAAATATGACCAAAAGTGGGACTAATTGATGGGTTCTATTTGCTCTATATTATATAAGGCTGAAGCTAGTGGCGCCGTCGGTAAGGTACTCGACCGCGGATCAGTATGTGCGGGGTTCAAATCCTGGGCTCGCCCGTCACTGACACCGCTTTCGAGTGAGGAAACTGACGTTAACTGTAGCTTTTAGCTTTACCAGCTTTATAGATGGATGGATGGATGGATGGATGGATGGATCTATCTATCTATCTTTTTATCCATCCATCCATCCACCCATCCATCCATCCATCCACCCACCCACCCACCCACCCACCCATCCATCCATCCATCCATCCGACCGCATCTAAATTTATATTTGGCAGCATTTGACAATCATTTCTTAATACAATTAAATTTAATTCAAGAACACACACACATACACACACACACATATAGACAGACAGACAGATTGACAGACAGATAGATCGATAGATAGATAGATAGATAGATCTAAATTGTATATATATATATATATATATATATATATATATATATACATGTATATATATATATATATATATATATATATATATATATATACATTCTTCATTGTATATATATATATATATATATATATATATATATATATGCATGTTTATACATATATATATATATATATATATATCAGATATATATATATATATATATATATATGTGTATGTGTGTGTATGTGTTTGTGTGCGTGTGTGTGTGTGTGTGTGTGTGTTTATGTGTGTGTGTTCTTGAATTAAATTTAATTGTATTAAGAAATGATTGTCAAATGCTGCCAAATACAAATTTAGATGCGGTGAACGTTTATAAAATAAAAATTTTATCGTTTTGATTTAGCGGAATATTCAATATATTAATCTGAATAATTATTTTAATTATATGAATAATTATAATTATTATGAATAATTATTTTTATTATTTTTATTATATTATATTATTTTATTATTTTATTTTATTATATTATTAATATGAATAATTATTTTATTTGATTTAGCGGAATATTCAATATTTTAATATGCATTAATTCATTAAATATACCAGCATTTAATTCCTTCATTGTGCGCAGAATCTGTATATATTCCTCAACGAGTTGATCTAGAACACTGAACGCGTTGGTACATTGATCACCTGTTGTACTGATTAGGTTAACACCTGTGTTCTGAGCTGATACTGGACTTGTGAAGTCGAGGAACATTATCACTACCAGTAAATGAGTTACAGTATAACGAGGTCCACAGCTGCCTGGCAATGTGAGATTTAAAATGGCTGGTTTTGCCATATTTATACAAGCTAATCGTTATGGAGGTCAATAACGAGAGTTTAAGTTTATTTCAGAATTACACGCCACTGCAATATTGCACACTAGTCATAAAAAGTCCAAAATAATATACAGCATGAATTCATATCAGAATAAATATTTCAGTCAAAAACATAACCAGCACATAATTAATAATTTGTCTATTCTATCAGTAGTAGTAGTTCTATGTATTTGATCAGAAATAGAGGCTACCAAAACAGCGACTAGCGCCATCTAGTTGGTTAACTCAAAAGTACAAATGAAAACATACAAATTAAATTTTAAAACTAGTGCAAGTCAACAGAAAAATAACATAAAAACATAAACTTGTGGGATAAAGCGAAAGAAAGGAAATTAGCCATGTCATATTCACAACGTGTTTCTTAATTTTCCTTAAATAAATATTGGTGGAGCTGATTGCCTGTATTGAGGGAGCATATTCCACATATGGAAATATATGTAACTGGTAGTTCTTTTTCCATAGTTAGTATTTGTATAAGGTTTGTATAAACTCAACGGTTTCCTCATATTATAACGGGAAAGAGAATTGGCGAATCTTATATTTTCTATGAACATTTTTGGTACTTTTTCCGGGCTATGAATGCATAGATGAGCAAGTTTTAATAGCTTAAAATTACACAGTTGGCGTAGAGGAAGTGAATTTACTATTTCATATAATTCAAAAGTTTTAGTTGTTAATTTTTTCTTAAATAGAATTCATAGTATATAATTATTCATGGTTATCAACTTACTCTAGTGAGTGGAGTAGGTATTTCCATAAATTTCAATGCAATACTGAATCTGACTGAATAAAAGAGTAGTAAACTTTTTTGAGGCAGTGTTGTGGTAAGAAATCAATCAATAACTTTAATAACAATACCAATTTAGGCTACAAGTTAATCATTACGGAGGTCAATAATTTTAATGACAATAAAAATTTAAATTAGGCCTATATCTAAATATAGCCTACTTGTTTTCCTTTGTTTATCAATATGTGTTCACGTAAATATAAAACAAACGAACTAAGCTATGTTCCATGAAATTATGAAGAAGATTTTAAATAGAACAATTATAACACATATATGACGTAAATTTAAATATAACTGTGCAGACTTATTTATTACATAATTGGATTCCTGTATTTTTCCGCTAAATTTCTGTTAATTTTTCGCATATAGCTACAAAAAAGTAGAAAAAATTAACTACAGCTACATGTATAACCAGATCAATCAATAAGAAGATTGTGGTAGTTAATGCCTACGATATATGTAGGCCTACAGAAATTACTATTTACACTGTTTTTCAAATGTGTGATAGATATATAAATATATTTTATTTCCAAACGTATTATGATATTGTGGACGATAATGTTAACTCCTATAACACAACAAAAACATATTTCGATTAGTAAAAACATTATATTTCCTATAAACTGTAGTTGCGCATTAGTAAATAAATATTTGTCAACCAAAGTTTACAATTTCATGTCAAATCGTCTAACAGAAATTGGATGCAATTAGTAAAAAATAGAAATTTTGGATTTGTTGAGCTTTATCTATGGTGTATGTAAAAAAGTTTGCTAGTTTTTGAGTTTTGTTAGTTTGTAAATGCCGATTTAACATACGTAATTGTTATTTCTTATTTTTATTACGTCTTAAGTTTGAGTAATGTTTGGCAATCAATCAATAATAATTTAACGTCCGATTCCTTTCCGCAAGGTAACGCCAGGTACGTCTCATGCAGACTCTGTACCAACAGACGCCAAAACGTCGCAGGGGTTAAAAGCTGGTAAAGCTAATGTTGACGTCAGTTTCCTCACTCGAAAGCGATGACAGTGACGGGGGTACCCAGGATTTGAACCCGCATATACTGATCCGCGGTCGAATATCTTAATGACATCGCCACTGGCTCCATCCAGTAAAGACTGAGTAAACAAAGGCCGAAGAGAAAGCAAGCCCAAAACAGTGCACGTCCGTGATCCGAGACAAGAGGGTGATAATATGTGAGAATGAATTTGAGTGTTGAGGGGATTAGGGATATATTGGCTCAGTCGAGTTTAGAATGGTGTGGTCTTATAGCTAGAAAGGCAGAGGAGGAAGTAATGAAGTGAGTTTGGAGTGATATGATGAGGTTGGAGAGTGACCACAACTACGTGGGATGCGGTGATTAAGAGATATACGGGGTTGAATTACATTATGGCATGGGACAGAGAGCAGTGGAGAAGGTCTATTCGGATCCAGAAAATGGTTAAACTTGGATTAAAGGGGAATGATGATGATGATGATGATTATGATGATAATGATGATGATGACGACGATGACGACGACGACGACGACGACGACGATGATGATGATGATGATGATGATGATGATGTTGTTGTTGTTGATGATGATGATGATGTTACTAAAATTGCAACTTATGAAAGTAAAGTCGCTTGCATATGCGTTTTTCATGTGTACATGTATAACCTCTTAGAAAAATAAAAGTTCATTGAATCCATTAAAAACTTTTATGGTGAATTTAGGTTTAGATACCTGTATATATTTATATTCAGGTACATACAAATAAAAGTTTCTTATTTACTAATCCTAATAATATTTTCTATATCATCGTCATCATTACCATCATCCCTTGAATCCCCGCTAAAATAGGGTCGCGATGCTTTAAAAATGTTTTTCTATTCGTTTTAGAAATTCTGTAGCAAGCATAGGCGCTCACCAACCGAACGCCCTTTGAGACGTTGGTTTGAATCTTGGTGCTAATAATAATAATAACACACATTATAGTGAAATGATCAACTATATTGATATCTATCACTTTTAATACCACATGTTGAATCTGTTAGGCAATTTTGTTCATTTTCCGTGTAACCAGTCTAGTGAATGTCCGATATTTTACTCTCAGATCAGCGCGGCTGGGATTCGAACCCACGAGCGTTCGATTTACCTCAGGGTCTGTCATTTAAAACTTCATGACGTTATCTACACCCGTAACCACTGCGCTATTGAGACATTCAATTGCTTTGTCCCCTTTTATACACTTGCAGTTGAACCAATTGTCTATTGTTCAGCGACTCGGACATAATACTGACTGTTTTCTTCTCGACTCATGACAAAAACAAAACAAAAATAGACCTACACAAGTAGCCATTACTTTAAATCTTAATTGTATTTCTAATAAAATGTATCTACACAAATAAAGAGGCAGCGCTTTATGGCGGCCTATAGGTTATCAGCTCAAACAGACCGTCAATTTAGTGCAACGCCTTAAAGCCTAGATGAGCCTTTATATTATTTAAACTTTTAACTAAATAGGAACTATATTTGAGAAAGAGCCACTTATAAAAGAAGCTAAGTTTATCGTTATCTAAAAATAGCTAATAACAGTCAGTAACCTTATTAAGTCTATTTCTATCAGTCATTAAGAAATTCTTGCTACATCCCCGTGTATTGATTTATACCCGTATTGCGTCCGGGTTGCTTGAAGAATTAACAAACCGGTGACTGCACGTGTCGTAGAAGGCGACTAAAGCATTAAGATCCATACCAACGTCAGAAAGGGCATTCGGTTGGTGAGCGCCTAGGCTCCAAAAATGCTACAAAAGATTAAACTAGTGTTAGTCTCAAATAAGGGATTGGCTGGTGGTGTGGCGTAGGACAGAGAGAATTTGAGACATTCTATTTGTATCCCGACCCTGGTTAAACTGGGATTCAAGGGAGGATGATGATGATGATGATGAAGAAATTCTTGCTACAAACTCTCGCTGCTGCACCTCACGTGTACTATCTCCACACGTACTGGCAGTCCCGGTTTGACGGGCTTTAAGATCAATGGCTCTCTGGAAATCTACATCCATCGGTTCTGCCTTGATAAACCTGATAACTTTTTTAGAGTGTCTTAATAGCGTAGGGGTAACGTCATGAAATTTTAAAATGACCTATGCTGAGGTGAATTGAACCATCGTGGGTTCAAATCCCAGCCGCGCTGATCTGAGAATAAAATCTCGGACATTCACTGTACTGGTTACATGGTAAATGGAATGAATTGCCTTACGGTTTAAACATGTGGTTATTAAGAAGTGATTGATATCAACATATAGTTGATCATTTTCACTATAATGCGTGATTTCTTTACTTTAAAAAGCGTCCTAAGACACATCTTTTTGCTAGATAATTCCATGTAAATTCTGCTCTCTGATAAATATCCTAGATTACGATATTTAAGCTATATTCTAGCGATAGCCTAGATGTAGGACTATGGCTAAATTTCAGGAATAATTCACTAACCTCCTCTACACCGTAATTTTAGCAATTCACCTATAGCAATAAACCTGTAGTTAACGAACAAATTCGTCACGGAATTACATTGAAATATACAATGTCATGTATATATTAAATAATATAGCCTACATATTAACTAATTGGCTAGGCTTAGAATGAATTTCGCATGCAAATGGCGCATATTCAATTCTGCTTAGAGTCCTTCATTAACAATTGCAACAAAACTATTTTAACATTGATAATTGCATCGACTATGTGAAAATAATGTGCTACTGTCCACATAGACTATGTGCACATAGACTATGTGGAAATAATGTGCTACTGTAAGTCGTTAATGACAACGTTCTTGCACTATAGATCTATCCTGGCTCGATCTTTATCTATCTAGGCGTATAGATCAAACCCTCTAGTTGACGAGCAAAACGCAAAAATGGATCTTGCATGTATTATGCTGGATTGAATGTCTTAATGTAAGCTTCTTTAACTAGTTTGTAAGGTCTATTTTGACTATGTTTGTTTAGGGTACATGTTTGTGCTTTCGTGGCCTTTGTGATCTTTTTCACGTTATCTCATGTACGTATTTCTTGCGTATGATGTAACCAAAATTGAAATAAATATGATTCATATCAATTCAATCTCATCTTCAAAAGAGCGCAAAATCGGAAAATTCATAAAACCATGCACTCCTAAATATAAACTGATCTAAGTGTATATACTGTATATAGGCTCGTCCATATCAATGTGTTTAAAAGCGGATATAATCCAATGAACAATACTACTTATTATCAACATCAACATCAAAAGTAAGTTATTCTTTTAATAATAATAATAATAATAATAATAATAATAATAACAACAATTAGAGTGCTACTGTCATCAATGACAACATCGAGCACTACTGAGACAAAATCAAGCCGGCGAGCAAAAAGATGGTCCAAAACGGTGCAAATTCCAAAATCCAGATAATCAGTCAAAAGTACAGGGAATTAAAGAAAAGGAGGTTTAGGCGCAGGTCGCTGCTCATGGACACTGGATGGAAAAGAGAGAGGGAAAGGATAGGTCTTCAACTGCTTATGGAATTGATCATAGGAAAGCAAAGGCCGATGTGCTTCAAATGAAGATTTCCGAAGATTAGATGGAAGAGAATTCCAGATCTTCGGTGCAGCATGCTTTCAAGAACGAATAGATAGCTTAGAGCGCGAAGGTAAGCTAGGTCTCACAAGAGTAATTAATTTAGAAGACCGAGTAACAGCAGGCTGCAGCACTTTAATCAAGTGAGACATACAAGTTTGTCCAGGGATGGTGATGGATTTATAGGTTAACGAAGCCATTTTGTAAATGATTCGCTCTTTAATTTTTAGCCAATGCAAAGACTTTAAAATGGGCGTAGCATGTGAGTACTTGGAACTACAAAAAATTGCTCGCGCAAGAGAATTCTGAACAAACTGCAATCGATCAATCTCACAGCCTGGGAGATTTAAAAACAGGGAATTGCAGTAGTCCAATTTAGATTGCACAAAGGCAGTACCAATTGTAGCAGCTGTCTCATGTGACAAATATGGCCGGATTCGACGAAGATCTCGGATATGAAAGAAACATGCTTGTGAAGTTTTAGTTATGTGTTCGTGGAAGGTTAGGTGTTCATCAAGGATAACACCGAGATTTCTCACAGAAGAAACAGGTGTTATTGTAATATCCGAAGATAAACGTAAGAGTTTTCTCATTCAGCTTCAGAAGCTGTTGAGGTGTCCCAACCAACAAGAATTCAGTCTTAGATGGATTAAGTGCCAAAAAATTAGCAGACATTCAAGAGGATATACATGTAGACTGAAAACTTTGTTGCAGGAGGGTTTCAGCGTCAGAGTAGGAGTTAGGGGTGAAACAATTGTACATTTGAGTGTCATCAGCATATAGTTCATGATCAATAGAGTGAGAAGAGATCAGTGAGCTTAAGGGTGTTGTATAAAGGTTGAAGAGGATAGGACCAAGAACGGAGCCTTGAGGCACACCATACTTTAAGTGGGAAGGTGAAGAGATGTACTCCATCACTTTCACACTAAAAGAACGATCCGTCAGATAGGAGGAAAACCAATTAAGAACAATTCGATGAATACCAAACCAGGAAGAAAGACGTTCCAGAAGAATATTATGATCAATGGTATCAAAAGCGGCCGAAAGATCAAGCATACATAATCCAGTTAAGCGTCGTGTGTACATAGCATTAACAATAGAATTGCATACAGATAGAAGCACCGTTTCAGTTGAACGATGCTTAGTTTAAGCAGCTTGATGCTTATTAAATAGATCATTGTACGAGAGACGAGTAGAAAGCCTCTGAAGAACAATTCTTTCAGTGAGTTTAGATATGTATGACAGATTAGATATAGGCCTGTAATTCGACAATAATTCCTTATCCAGTGTGGGCTTTTTAATCCTTTATATCCCGGACCATGAAGGGATGCACGAAACTCTTCGAATTTTACGACATTAACTCCTTATAGTCCATTGTACATAACTACAACAATGTTTAAATGTATCTTTAAAAATGTCAGAGATATTGACATGTTCCACAAGTGGAACAATGGGATAATAAGGCTAATCGGCCAATCCTAGTTAAAAATGGAATTAAAATCAAAATGTTTTCGTTTATTGAACTTTTCAACGGGGCGTCTATCGTTTTAGAAGGGACAGTATAGTTTAAATTAGTTAATTAACTGCTTATTACGTAGAACTTAGTCGATAAGATGATAGCAAACGTCCATCAGATCTACTCCACCCATGCCCGTGATGTAGTTTGCAATCATATTTGGCTGGGTCACATGTACCTTCTCTCCCTTTCACTTTACATGCCTTAGCATCTTCTTCCCTGGTAGGCCTAAGACATAATCGAAGTTGTTAGCACATGTTACAGGATTGATATCACTCCAGCGCACACTACAAACATTTCCATCGCAGTTGTACTCGATTGTTCCTCTTTCGTGCTTACTGATATCTTTCTTGCTTGGTAGAACAGCACCTCCCAATCTACCATCCCTTACTCTTCCACTGGATCGTAGGCCTAATGCTCTTAGTTTACACAACAAAACATGAGATGTAAAGAAATTATCGAAAAACAATTTATGTTGAGTTTTGAGTTTTCAATGAAATTTACAAAACTTAGGACTACATGATCTCCAAGTCCAACATTCTGAGGTCCATCCCCTGCACCACAGCATGTGAACGACTGATAAGGTTAGCAGTCAGCTGAGCACAGCATCCATTTCTTGTACCTAAATCTGATGGGATTTTCCTTTGATAAACATCTTAGCTCCTTGGTGGCCATAATAGGGCACCATGGACTCATCGGTGCTTAGAAGTTCATCAAGTATTACTAAATACATAATGGATTTATTCAGTCCATCATTCAGTACGTGGTTGTACTTTTGCTACTTTGAGCCTGATAGTGACTGCTTATCAGCCAAATGACAATACTTTTTTTAGCTCTTGAAATCTATTTCGTGACATGGTTTTAGCTGTGAGTGGACAGCCCAAGTCCTCAGCTGTGCTCCAGTAATGTCTTTATTTTTTGTGGAAAGCTCTGGACATGAATCAGCTAAAAAAGCATGAGGACTACCCAGAAGTGCATTCTTGTATTTATCTGTTAACTCCAAGACTGAGATGGAACTATTGCAGGGCCTTGTTTAGTGATTTTGACTTTCTTGCGTTGGCCGACTTTTGACCAGTTTGAACTCATGGCCACGGTTTCAGTGGTGGATTCTTCGGTTTTGTCTGGAGACATATCTCTTGTCATAACTTTCAATATTGTATTTACATTATATTCAAAGCAAAAAACGAAAAATTTCTCATACTGGCATCCTTTTATATCACTAGTATCAATTTAAAAGTAATATGCCACAATTTATTATTCGTAAACCAAATCATCCCATTGTTCCAGATATGGAACATGAATTTAAATCTTGGTCTATATCGGTGAATTTAAACTTTTCACTATATTTATGTTACTGGCCCTTGCAATAATATATTATAATTGATTATTTTCAGATATAGTCATATTAAACGTCACCGATAAAAATTAAAAGTTAAAAGTAACCGCCTTCTTGAAAATCAATCGAAATTTGAAAAGTCAACACTTTTGAAAGCCTTTACGAGCATTAATATGAAAAGTAAAAAAGGCAACTAACTATCTATGTTTTTTGTATTCCTCTTTATCGAAGAGTGCATTTTTTATAGATTTGGGATTTATGGATCCTTCAAAACTGATAATCAAATTTATGTTTCACTTCTGGAACAATGGGATAAGAAAGGTTAAGCAATGGAGTAATAACTGCAAGCTTAAAAGCGCAAGGAAATATTCCAGTAGAGAGAGAGAGAGAGAGAGAGAGAGAGAGAGATTAACAATCAATGTTAATACTGGAGCAAGTATGTGAATACACTTCTTTAAAAGAGAGGTTGGGATAGGGTCCAAGTCACAATGTTTGGCTGGAGAGTCTAAAACTAATTTAGTAATCTCTTCAATTGTAACTGGAGTGAAATTAGAAAGCTCATCCTTGGAATGAGTCTCTATTGGAGTATGACGAGTAGAGTTAAGAGCTGGAGATGTAGTTGCTCCAAGATTGCTTATCTTATAACTAAAGTAACTGGAAAATTGTTCAGGAAGTGACTCTACAGGAGTAGAAGGATTTTGATTAGAAATTATGCAATTAATAATGATAGGCATAATTGAATAGATTCATAAACGCCGACAGCAATCACTTATATTTCTGTTATTTTTAAATAAGAAGGCGGACTAAAAATCTAAGAACCATAATAAGAAATCGAAAGTGTTTTGAGCGATCAGATGTTTTATTTGGTGAACAAAAACAAAACAAAAATATACACAAAACTTATGTAAACAACGTTTGTGTAGTAACGTGTTCATTTCAAATAACAAAAATTTAAATTTAATAGGAATTCTTTTTGAACAAAAATATGACTTAATATTAACACTAATACTTAACATTAGTATAAATACAGATTTATACAATTCGTCTTGTACCTTTTCTTGGACTGAATTCTCTGATTTTGGTTCGCACCGTTTATTGGACCCCATCTTTCCTTGGGTTGGCTTTTTAATTTTCAGTATTGACAACACTATACAATTAGAGAGCTACTGTTGTCCACGACAGCATTGAGCACTATGGAACCTAATCCAACCCAAGGACAGATGGGGTCCAATAAACTGTGCGAACCAAAATCAGAGAATTCAGTCCATGGATGGGTACTAGCGGAGTTGTTTAAATCTGTATTGATACTAATAATTAATTATTGTATTGATACTATAAGTATTGATACTATAAGTATTGATACTTTTAAAAGTAATAATAAAGGTTTAACGTCGGTTTACTCAGCCAAGGATGATGTCGGGGATGTATTGACACTAATAATAATTAATACTAGTTAAGTGTTAATTATTAGTGTTAATATTTAGTCATATTTTTGTTCTAAAGGCCTTCCAATTAAATTTTAATTTGGTTTATTATTATCTAAATATGTCCAATAATTTTAGAACTGCGGCAATGCTGCTGATTAATTAAATTATAGATATAAGTGTCGAGTGAGTACCATTTTAGCCCTTCTCAGGAGCATCCAGCCTCCCTTAATGCAACGATGCATGCACACATATTTACCCCATCGATAAAACATGATTCAGAATTTTTTCAATTTCCCTTCTGTTTATAATGCTGTACCTTTTTCCAATCTTCCACTATTGTATAAAGGACGCAACTGGCTTAGTTATTAAGACTGTGAAGACGCCACTGCCTCACATATATTCCTCACATAACACGGGAATATATTCCATATATATTATAATATATAACTATATTTCAGTCAATTATGAAGAATTTAACGTCCGGTTCCATGCCATAAGGCAATGTCAGGGACGTCTCTTGCAGACTCTACACAAACAGGCGCCAAAGCACCACACGATGACGATGGAGAACACAGAGACCACCAGAGAAAGCGAGATCAAAACAGTGCTAATCCAAGACAAGCGGGCCACAATATATCTATATATATAATATACAGTATATATAAATTTATATATATATATTATTCTTGCCATGTCTATGCAGTAGCTGCTAACCTCTAGTAAGTATGTCATATAGTTCAGATTGTCCGCCCGCTTTTTTGAAGTCTAAGACGCCTGTGACGTATCTAAACGAGCTTTGTAGCAGATCGGGTCAGGAACCAACCTACGAAGAGAATGATCATGATGGCAGAGTAGGTGAAGCGCCTTTCTCCTTCCGATGCAGCATTGAAAATAAATCAATCATCGGTTACGGTGTGTACTAACAAGTATAATTCATTTTATTTGTTTTCATTTCCATTATACTTTGTGGAAGTTTTTAAGACATTTGTTTCATTCATCAAAGTACCGTCTGACTGATTCTAGGTACTAATGAAATTTGTGTGTGTTAAATTTCTGCAAAATTTAAATTTCATTGTTACTAAATTTAAAATTAAATTTCTGCTCTGTGGTATTTTTAGTATGATTTTTTCTTTTATCGATGGGATGGTCGAGTTGTGGCACAATTATCTGCTACACATGATACAATCAATACTGGTTTGAAACTCTTCTTTTGATAAAGACTTATACTGATTGATCCAACATTTATTTCTAAAAGGTTAAATTGTTTAATAGATATAAAGTGTTCTCTAAATTTTCTTATATATATTTGTTGCTGTAGTTGTATCTAATATTGTTTCCTTTTGCTTATAGGTGGTTTCCTATTAACAATAATAAAACTAATAAACATCTTCATCCTGTTGATCTTCACAACACTTTCAAGGATATATTTGAAGAAAAAGCTGCTAATGTTCTCATTTTAATGCCAACTTTAAATGTAATTTAAGTGGGTAAATGGTGTGTATATGCTATATTATCATTTCAAAAAAATAACACTAATAATAACACAGGTCAACAAAATGGAACTTTTTTCTCATCAGAGATTAAAATACACTTTTCTTAAGTACTTTTTGACGCTGATTACAAATCTGTAACCAGAATTTTTCTAGCACGTATAGTTTTGGAGTTATGACCGATTCAACCTTAACAGTACTGAGTTTAGAATAAATGCATAAACGCAAGTTTGTAGTTCATTTTCTTACAAGACTTTTCAGTCAATACAAATAAAAATATGTGAAACTGATCTCATTTGTCACTCACCACTTCTTCTATTATCTTGGAGTGAATAGTACTTCATTATAACCGTTGTGTGTATGATTTTCTCTTGTGTGATTGGTTTGGATTATCTCGGTGCAACATCCAGAAGTAGTCTGCCATCATACTCTTATTCCAGAAGTCTTAATAGCAATTTTCCATTCCTTTCATCTTGGTGAAACCGCTCACCCTGTTCATCACTGACTATGCCAAGGTTTTTTGAGAAGAAATCTAAGTCTGAATGCAAAAATTAATCTTCAAAGACAGTCTACAATCCATCTCTTAGTAAGCAACTAGCAAAATTCTGGATTCCTTGTCTGTAGTCTGGAGACTTCCTAAGAAGTTTTCACAAGTCCATCTGAAGGCTTACCATGCTTTTCGTTCTGAGGTATTGAGGCACAGGAAGTAGCAATGTTTTTGTGAAACCACCTTGCATTTCCATCAACATACCAATTACCTTGAGATCGCCGCAGATATGACACTGGTTTTTTTAACTGGATGGCCTCGAGTACTATATTCTTATTCTCATAGGATTCCTTGAGGTGTACGGAGTGGGCTATCGGAATACACGGTTTTACATTCCCATTATGCAGAAGAACGGCTTTCAAGCTTCGCTTAGAAGAATAAAGATCGATAAATAACCGCCACTCAGATGGTACATGTGCCTGCATTAAGCTTAAGAAAAGTCCATTAATGTCATTGCAATAACACAGTGGACCGTCTACTGTGAAGAATATTGCCAAATCAAGGTTTTTTTTCTATAGTGACTTATGCGAACATCTTTCTTAAGCAAATTCTTTTCTTTCAGTCGGGACGCAAGAAGCTCCACTTTTTCTTTCGATAGAGCTAAGTCTCTGACGAGATCATTTAACTCATCTTGGTTGAGCATCTATTGTTCCAGACTCTCCTCGAGTAAATAATCAGGATCAGTTGAAGATGATGGGTTGTGTACTGCTGCTGTCCGCATGATGATCTCTCCATACCATAGGCATAGCAAAAGGCATGGAAATCTTCCTTTGGTTTATCCAGTCACGTAAACCATTTGAACAAACAGTGCCTATAATATGTGGCGCCAAAACCTTATCTTGGTCTTTGAGTGGACAGCCGAAGTACGCTCTGTAAAGTTTTTGAATATCCTTCGTAATAGTTCTCTTTTGTGACTTCGGATGTTCATGGGAATCAAGTATAAAAAGTTTTTATTGGAAGTCCAACTCAATACTTAGTCACCTTTGAACATCCGCACCGGTTGGGGTTCTGCTAAAACTGATAGAGTCACAAGCTATCCCTCATATACTGTATGGTATTGCATTATCAAAAATGGACATTCATAGGCTAAGTTTTTGTATAACAGCATTTTCTCTAAGATAGTCCATACTTACTGCGATGAAGTAATCTTGAATTGTCAGTACTTTACCAGCTCTTTGCCATTCAAGTATACCTATGATTATCATAGGTATAATTTTCTAAATAAACTATATAATTTAAATTTAATTTATCTAAATAGGAATGAGGATAAAAATGACATTACAGATTATACAGCATTGCAACTGGAATATGGTCTAAATCCAAATGATTCAAAAAGTCAAATAAAACAAAAGATATGGAATAAATTTGAGAATATTTTACATGCTATGAATTAAAAGTGTTTTTAAAATTTCGATAGTTAATGTCGCATGATGTTAACATGAATGTAGCCTATGTATATGTGTGTGTGTTTATATGTATATTTGTATGTATGTGTATATATGTGTATGTAGGTATGTTGTATGCGTATGTATATATGTACGTATGTGTATGCGTGTGTATGTATGTATACATTAGATATCGGTCGAACATTTTGCTATTCACTTTTTGCCATTTAACAATATTGACATTTTGCATGTTACTTATTCACTTGATAGCTTTGTAATTTTGTATTTTGTACTTGTCTACCATTGAATTGGTGAAATAAATAAATACTAAAAAAAGCTGATAAAGCTAATGTTAATGTCAGTTTTCTCACTCAAAAGCGATGTCAGTGACAGGCGAGCCCAGGATTTAAACCCCGTACATACTGATCCACGATCTAATAATTTACCAACATCACCTCTGGCTCCAGCCAAGAATTAAAGAATTTCACCATGATCTATTTTGTCATAGACTGTTGCAGTGAACTTGAATCATCGTATTTGTCATCGACAGGTAGCAGCAAAAAACTAGCGAAGCATGACTCTGCTCTACGCATGATATACCTTCTCGACCAGTCTCTTCTCGACAATCAACATACCTCAAAATCTTCACGCTCCTGTCAAAGCAGCCCAACCATGCCAACATCAGGATCATCGGGCGAAAATGTGATTGGATTGGTGCAGGAAATTTCACAGAAAAGTGGGTGGGGCCTTCCTAGCTATGCTTTTCAGGACAGCGAGTCTGGTTTTATTTGCATCGCCAGCATTAAAGAATACAAAGCAAAGGGTTAGCTGCTAAATTACTAACAAATTATCTGTTTCGTAAGTAATCAGTAGTCAGTACTAATTATTTAGTATATTATTATTATTGTTCTTGATATTATATTGTTAATAGAAATTTATCGTTATTGTTAGCATAAGTCGAATTATTATTGTTATTAGTATTATTATTATAATTTGTTATTATTAATATTAATAATAATAATAATATTATTATTATAGTTATTTTATGATGATAATTATTATTATTGCTATCACTATTATTATTCCTTTTGCTATTATCATTATTATAACTATCAGTACATTTATGTAGGAATTTTGCAATCTAGCAAAATAGTTGTAGTTTAAGCTGAAACTAAACTGATTACCAGTTTACATGCCAAAGATAACTCTAGAAGATCCCTTCTGATGTTGCGTGAATTTGAACCTGTGGTCTTTTGCCTGTTAGGTAAGCTTGCTTTAAGCAAATCTGTTCAACAATTACCTGGCTAAATGTTATACTCTTCTTCTTTGCATCGTCTAACATTGACACATGCAGTTTAGTTGTTGCCATTATTGGTAATATTGTAAAAATTGACTTGTTGTAAGAGCCCGTTCACTGACGTGCCTAAATCTAAGCGTAAACTGACAGCACTAACAGTGCGAATATGTACCTAGGACCTGCTACTTAACAAAACATGAGTAAGAGCATCCAATAAATTACATTCATCATTAGCATAAGAACTGCTTGATTTTTCGGAGCCAAATTCTTTTTGGAATCTTTGTAATTGGCTTGCCATCTGGCCAATTACTGAATAAGTATATTTTTTCTGATTTCAGCAATCGCGTCTTCGAAAAAAGAGTCGAAGCGATTGGCCGCCGCGTCGCTACTGCAGCAGCTGGATGGAGCTGTGAGAACAGGAAAGACTGCGAGAACTCCAGCCTGCCCTAGTCTACTAAACAATGGACCAGTTGATTATAGATCTCTTCAAGGGGGCAACATCGTTAGTAAGCAGGTGTGTTTTATTGAGTTTTGTACATTTTTAAATGCCAATAGATACCTGCGTTTATATCTCTCTCTTAGTTAGTATATTTCTTAATATCTTAGTTTATATTTCTCTTTAGGATCCTGCAGTGAATTGAACCCTCCTGGGTTCGAAACCCAGCCGCGCTGATCTGAGAGTGAAATCTCGGGCATTCACTGGACTGGTTACATGGAAAATGGTCTAAGTTGCCTAACGGTTTAAACTTGTGGTATTAAAGAGTGATAGATATCAACGTGGTTGATCATTTCACTATAATGCATGTTTACTGTTACTTTTTTAGTGCTCTTCCTACTGGTAGGTCCATTGTACTCTACTCTTCTCTGTCTTCAGCTTTCCTCTTCATGTCCACATTACTATAACAGTTAATATTATGATCATTATTATTAATTATATAATACATTAATATTATTTTAATTACTATACAGTAATATTATTGTATTTAAATCATCTAGCATACCTAATCATATATACTGATAATAAAATAAATGTTTCTTTAAGAGGTTTAATTGTAATAATACTGACAATAGTATTAGCTACAGTACTGTATATAATGTATATAAGTACTGTATATAATGTATATAAGTACTGTATATAATGTATATAAGTACTGTATATAATGTATATAAGTACTGTATATAATGTATATAAGTACTGTATGTAATGTATATAAGTACTGTATATAATGTATATAAGTACTGTATATAATGTATATAAGTACTGTATATAATGTATATAAGTACTGTATATAATGTATATAAGTACTGTATATAATGTATATAAGTACTGTATATAATGTATATAAGTACTGTATATAATGTATATAAGTACTGTATATAATGTATATAAGTACTGTATGTAATGTATATAAGTACTGTATATAATGTATATAAGTACTGTATGTAATGTATATAAGTACTGTATGTAATGTATATAAGTACTGTATGTAATGTATATAAGTACTGTATATAATGTATATAAGTACTGTATGTATATAATGTATATAAGTACTGTATATAATGTATATAAGTACTGTATATAATGTATATAAGTACTGTATATAATGTATATAAGTACTGTATATAATGTATATAAGTACTGTATATAATGTATATAAGTACTGTATATAATGTATATAAGTATGTATATAAGTACTGTATATAATGTATAGTAAATTTGGTGTTAATTACAAATATTAATGGTACTGTATTTACAAGTTAAAATTTATTTTTTTCAATATTATATAGTTATAATACTGGTTATTATTCTAATAGTCATTATTAATGAGTAATTTTTCTTAAAGTAATATTAAAGAGTAGCTAGTAATTTATAAGATATAAATTAGTAATTAGCAGCAATATGTAGTAATGCTATGGTGCTGGAAACATAAAGTTTAAGCTGCATTTCTTGGCATTTGATTATTATTTAGAAAATTAATTTTTAGACTCGCCGCATGTTGAGGATGAGATATCTGATTGATTAATTGGTTCAGTCATTCGCTCATCGATCGATCAATCGATAGATTAATTTATTGCTAGAGAATGGTAATTGTAAATTAATTTTACTTATTGATTTATTAATTGATTTATCTGATCTCTGACTTTAATATAATAGCTAAAAGGTTGTTCTAGCCATTGTGTATACTGTATTTCTGTGTATTCATTACTATATTCTTATTATTTATATGTTATTATATTACTGTTTATATAATATATTATTATTATTATTATTATATCATTATTATTATTATTATTATTATTATTATTATGATATTATTATTATTATTATTATTGTTATTATGATATTATTATTATTATATTATTATTTTTATTTTTTATTTTTTATTTTTTTTTAAAAGCCCTGGGCTGTAAAGGGCCCTGGGCTAAAAAATAAGATAAAAGAGACTTTATTTAATTAAAAGTTTTTAAAAAAGCGATTAAAATAATTCCTCTACACTCTGGGAAGCTGCTTTAGCCAAAGTGCCACTTATATTATTGGTATTATGATATTATTATTATTATTATTTTTTTTTTTTTTTTTTTTTTTTTTAAATGCCCTGGGCTGTAAAGGTCCCTGGGCTAAAAAATAAGATAAAAGAGACTTTACTTAAAAGTTTTAAAAAAGCGATTAAAATAATTCCTCTGCACTCTGGGAAGCCGCTTTAGCCAAAGTGCCACTGAAGCAGACTGCATTGAATCGCTGGAGAGCAATAGACAGACGCTGCCACAGAAAAGATTTTTCGCGCTTATCACCAGTAATGGCGCTGGTCCTCCTGCCTATTTCGTCAATAAAGTCTGATGCGAGAGAGTTGATGGGCCCCAGGGTCTCAAAGGCAATAGGCATGAAGATATAGTTGCCAGAGATTTCGGCATACTTCAGAGTTTTCCTATTAGCCGCGGCCTCTGCTGCAGCACCAGCAGCAGCGCAAGAAAGGCCGAGATTGCTAACGGAGAAAGTGTCCGTAACAGTGACGTCCCAGCTAACACACTTCCCCTCTGCCCATGGTATTTGAGAGACACCGTCTGGACGTTTACCATCAGTGCGGATCAATCCCAGGGGCTCTTTAATGGCTGGGATATTCGCTCGACTCAGGGCGCGCCAGATCGCTCGACTCAGGGCGCGCCAGATCAAGTCGTTTATGAACTGATGTCTGCTGATTCTGCCGGCACTACGCTTGCACGACAGGCCGTGAATGCCTAACGCATTGACTGAGACACCACAAATGCAGTTGTGTGGCTCACATAAGGTAGTGCCCAGACGAAGACCGGCCGCGACTCTGACTGCTTCGTCGTCCAGACGGAGGCCGCATGATGAGATTGGTAAAGCCTTGATCCAGTCTCCACTATGGGGGGCCGACACTGCGAGCAGCCGCGCCTTTTCTTGTGGCAAAAGTGGCTTCGCAAGGAGTTCCGTGTGCAAAGCAGTAGTGACCTTTGAGTCCCAAGCCTTCATGCTATTAGCCGTCATACCGATTGGAGGTTCGGATGTGGACAGAGCAGTCCAAATGCCCTGAATCCTGGATATCTCCAAGTCGGGAATTTGAAAGAATCCGGAAAGGATTGAATCCTGTAGAACGCCAGTCCCCGCGGCTGAAGCCAAAAAGGCAGAAGGTGCCAGCGACGAGACAGAGCGTATACCCAATCCTCCGTAGCATATTGGCAGGCTAGCCTGAATCCATTGAGCTTCGTTAACATTAATATTAACGATGCTACTGAGCGACTTTCGCATGATGGAATCATAATTCTGCAATGCTGGATGACCCGCACATGGAGAGGCACGCAATAAGTATATGAGTTTTGAAGAACCTACACAGCTCCGCAATATCGTTAGAGCGTCGTGTGCGGAGATGAGCTTCAACCGGCTCGCGGCTCTCTCTAGTTTAGAGCACTGAGTATTGAGAGCCAAATCCATAGCTTGACCCGTCTGCAATGGAGCTCCAAGTAGACTGGCTTCGACAGGCTTTACACGAATGAATGAATTGATGGCCGGAAAGTTACTGTCGGATCGAGTGGTAATGAGCTCACATTTATTTATATTCAGGCTTAGCCCCAAAGCCTTTCCCGCAACCATCAGCCTTGAGATATCATCCGCCACAGTAGACTCAACCCCGCCCACAGTTATGTCGTCTAAGTAACCTATTTTGAGAAGAAGATAGCGACTGAAGCAACGGGTGTATTGTCAAACTGAACAGGAGAGGGCCCAAAGGGTCACCCTGTTGTACCCCCTCGCTAGACATGATCACCCGTTGACCGAAACGTAGAACACTTGGGTCTTCATAGGACAGACGGCAGAAAGGCCCCAGCTCAGGTAGTGAAGAGTCTACAGCTTCTAGCATGGGAACCCTTTTCAGGGAGTTGAAAGCGTTGCAAAAGTCCAGTTTAGCCACTACCCAATCGTCTGGCATGCTGCTAATGAATCGACGGGTGGCATGCACGGCGGCTTCACAACCTCCTTTGACACCCACGCCTACCTGGATAGGTTGAAGAGAGTTTGAGAGCCTGTCTAGGGCGAAGGAATTAGCACATTTGGCAGCGATCCTGCGCCAAGAGTAGCCCACAGCAATCGGTCTAAGCCCGCCGGTCTTTTTCTTCAGAGCAATCAGGTTGGCTCCAAAAAGAAACGGCTTGACTTCCTGATGACATTTACCCAGCAAAAGGAGATTTACAAAACCGGTAATGGCTGTTAGAGTCTCCCTGCCCATTATGGGGCACGTCACCAGCTGCAGGATGTGCTGAGGCCTCAGACCAGAAGAATTCTGGTTCTTCTGGGGGACCATCCGGGCCCCCAGAAGAACCGGCGGGGAAACTTTTCACGGCTTTCATTACCTCCGCTTCAGTGACTTGGAGCGTATTCGCTTGGGGAGAGGCTGAGCTAAGAAGACTTCGGGGTGTACTGACCGCTGATGGATGTTTCAGACTCAGCTCTCTGTAAGTTTCATCATTATTCGGGGCCAGCGACTCTTCTGAGCACAGGATTCGCACGGCTGCTCTTAAATTTCCGTCTTCGATCTTTGAGGTCACTATGGATCGGAGGGATTCCTCAGGAGTACGCGGCCTGGAAGATTTGCGAAACTTCGCTCTTTCGTCATCTGAAACAGGAACTTCCACCCCGGACACTCTTTTGCGAATCAAGGACGCCATATTGTGCCTTTTCCCTGTTCTTTTAGGTGCTAGCAATATGTCTTCGCCAATGGCAAGAAGAGATTTCCATGCTTCTAAGTCGTCCACGCACTTAGAGATTCTATCAAGTATATTTATCAAGTAGGTGGCGCAAGTGGCTCGAACAGATTTAGGAATATGCTTGATAGTACCACTGGTAAGGTTGGGATGAGCAAATACTGTAGCTGCATCAGAAGGATGGCGTATCGGGGGGATGCTGTTTGATGGAAATACGGGTGGATGGTGGTCCTCATCCCTTACATCACTAGAGGAGCGTTGTGATGAGAATGTCCCCTGAGCTTCAATTGGGGGCTTGTGAGACCCTAGGCACCGGTTGTCACGGGGGCCATGTAGGTGAACAGACCCGTCTCTAATGTGCAACTGAAACACTTCTAAGCACACACTGCAAGTACCGTTTCTCTTGTTAGCATCCTGAGACAGAGACCATGTATGCTTGCGAGGCGGCATTCAAGCGTGAAGTTATAAACAGCACCGTGAATATCGAGTCTATTTATAGCCTTGGGAAATCCTGTAAACAGATTCACACCTGTAGCTCATAACTGACTCCAAATTTTGACGAAATGGCAGAAAAAGCGAAAAACTCTTGGCGAGCGGATGAATTACTGAAGCTCAATCCTTCTGTTGGCAGAATGACGAGGGCTGGGGTTGGCTAATAAATAATAAAAATCGCGAAAAAGCAATGTTAAGTGCGCGAAAGGTAAACAAACGCAGCCAGCACGGACCTCCCAGAGCAGAGGATTATTATTGTTATTATTATTATTATTATTATCATTACTATAACAGTTAATATTATGATCATTATTATTGTTTTTATAATATATTAATATTATTTTAATTACATTATACAGTAATATTATTGTATTAAATAACAATACTTTAATATTATACTATTAATATTACACATTGAAGAATTATATCTTTACTTAATACAAAACTATTATAATTATTTATTTAAATTATTTATAAATTTAGATGGAATGCAATGTGCAGCCTTTACTTCGTGAGAACAATCTGTCACAGGAGAAAGTCATGAACAATCTCGTCAAAAGTGCAGAATCATTGTCGTTCAGTGGCAACGCTGTTGATGTGAAACAAGAACCTGGTGCAAACGGTTTCCCCTCCCGATTTCAGAAAAATGATAATGGTAACTTGCATCTGATAATTTTCTGATAATAATTTTATAATAATGATAATAATAATAATTTTTATTATTATTTATAATTAATTAATAATTTATAATTATTATAATTTCCGACGCTGGTTAAACTGGGATTTAAGGGAAGATGATGATGATGAATAGTAATGATAATTTTGATAATAATCATAATTTAGCAAAATTCTTTAACGTGGCGATTTTTTGTTAAATTTCTATTTTTAGTCTAGTGTATTGTAAGCATGTTTACCAACGTCAGAAAGGGCATTCGGTTGGTGAGCGCCTAGGCTCCAGTAATTGCCACAAAACTTAAATGAATGGATAAACTTCAAAAGTCTTAGGACTGAAGAAAGTCTATTCGTATCCCAACCCTGGTTGAACTGGGATTTAAGGGAAGATGATGATGAGGATAATGTATTGTAAGCATGTATTAAGTCCCTGTTGACCTGGGCTGATAGCATGGAGGTAAGTTGTCCGACTGTTGATCAGTTGGTACAGGGTTCAAGTGTACCAACATGCCTTCGAGAAACACGAAACTGGCGTTAAACTCGATTTTGTAGTTAGACGGTCTTTATTTCCATTAATGTTTCCCTTCCTTTCATTTTATGTATTTCCTTTATTTCGTTTTCTTCATTTCACAGCCAAATAAAATACTCTCGGCCAAATTCGGTTCAACAGCAACTCATAACACAGTCAAAAGTCAAGTGAAGTATAAACGATGGGAGAACGAGAGCGACATGCTCAATGTACGATGCTATTAGATTACATGTACGATGCTATTAGATTACATGTACGATGCTATTAGATTACATGTACGATGCTATTAGATTACATGTACGATGCTATTAGATTACATGTACGATGCTATTAGATTACATGATAATTATGGATAATTCTGTAAAACTTTCATACCCTACAATTGCATTGCACTTCATTGTCTTTGTGCTTTGTGTATGCTGAAAAATTAACTTATTATCTCTCTATTCTATTCCATTCTATTCCATTCTATTCTATTCTATTTTACTGCGTAGGTTCTGCTGGCCCTGAGATTCCTGTTGTAACGCAGCAGGACAGAGAAGAACTGGGAAAGTTTTACTCAGGACTTTCCGACAGTCGCCATGGTGACAAGCCAGTGTACGCTAGACTGCATCACTTGTTCACGTCTGGCGAGGCGCGGCAGGGTTGTACAGAGGGCGCCACATTTGATTACGTCAGCTTCATTGGACAATTAGCTGTCGAGAATTGCTTCCAAGTTACCTTCCTTGCGCTACCGGATAGATTGCTAAACGGTTTGTGCTTTCTCTCTGTGTCTCGGTATCACTTAACATAACAACAATTAGAGTGCTACAGTCATCAATGACAACATCGACACTTAATCTCTTGTTCATTTATTTATTCTTTCATGCGTTCATTTGTCCATTTATTCACTAATTCATTTTTATTCCTTCATTCGTTTATGCGTTCATTCACTCATTTATTCATTTATTTTTTTCTTTATTCCTTCATTTATTCATGCGTTCATTTATTCATTCATTCATTTATTCATTCGTTACATTTATTTGCTACTTATAATTTCATCAATATTGTCATTCATTTACTCGAATATCTTCTTAATTCATTTATTTATTGTCTTATTCAGTCATTCATTCACGCATGGAATGGCAGTTTGTTATATATCTGGTTGTGATATCTTTCAGTTTATCTCTGTTGAATTCTTTATTTAGGTCCTTTCTGTGTTGCTGTTTGTTTGACAGATTTTTGTTTAATCGAGGTGATAAATTTATTGTTGAGTTTTTTATTGATTGATTGATTGATTTATGATAGATAACCGAATTGATTTTTATCTCGTGTGACTGGTGCAGTTAAAGCCAAGGTTAACGTCAGTTTCCTCACTCGAAAGTGATATCAGTGACAGGCGAACCCCGGATTTGAACCCCGCACATGCTGATCCGCGGTCGATTATTTTACCGACTTCAGTTGACAAGTTGCCCGGCTCACACGACTTCAGTTGACAAGTTGCCCGTCCCCTGTGAGCCTAGCTCTAAGCCTAGGTTCAAATTCAGAGTAGCCTATAAGATCGATTTACTATGTTATTGATTGATGATTGATTAATTGATTTTATGTACAGTTCAAGTGATAAATCTATTGATTGATAAATTTTTTAGTGGAATGATATATTTATTGTTTAAATTATTTGATTGATTCATTAATTTACTTATTTTGATATTTTGTCCAGCTCCAGTGATTTATTGAACTATGAATTTATTGTATTAATTGGATTATTAATTTAATGATTAACTAAATGACTGATGGATTGATTGATATTCTGTTAACAAGAGACTTGATTGATTGATTGATTGATATCCTGTTAACAGGAGACTTGATTAATTGATTGATTGATATTCTGTTAACAGGAGACTTGATTGATTGATTGATTGATTGATATTCTATTAACAGGAGACTATCAGTGCCTGTTACAGTTGACAAGTTTCCCGGTCGCTGTGTGCTATGGCGTGGGTTCAACTCTCGAGAGAGCCAACCAGTTTGCTGCTCTATGTGCTTTACGATATCTCTACATTATGACACAGCCAGCCTTTAGCATCACAACACACTCATCATCTCGTTGAATGATCAGATATCTCTACATTATGACACAGCCAGCCTTTAGCATCGCAATACACTCATCATCTCGTTGAATGATCAGATATCTCTACATTATGACACAGCCAGCCTTTAGCATCACAACACACTCATCATCTCGTTGAATTCAATGGATGGCATCAAATTGTTTTCATTGTGCTATCATAGTCATCTGGTGTTGTAAGTTAATAAGAACGTCCCTCTGACATTTCTTTATGGCGAGGAACCGGACGTTAAATTCTTATTGATTGAGTGATTTATTGACTAAGTAACAACAATTAAAAGTATTAAATAATAGAATTCCCGTAAGCAGAGTTTAGGTGGAGGGAGACGAATGTAGAATCTGTTTTACATGGTTTTCTCTACATGAGCATACATTTGTACATTAGTGTGAGGGGATCATCGAAACGAAAAAATAAAATAAAAAATCAAACTCTGGGTTGAAAATTTTTAAATGTAAAACTTGAAGGGTCTTTTGACTCACTTGACGTTAGTTTTAACGTTTTACATAGATTTAGTCTGAGCTTAGTTTTAAGTTTTTCTTTGATTTAGCTAGGAGCCAAGTTGGGTTTCAACTCCCCCCCCTCTTCAAACCTTGAGCCCCCACAATGCTTCTCAAACCCTATCATGCCCCCTCAAGACCCCTGATCCCCCCATGTAATTCTAATTCAGGTTAGAACAGGCAACATATAACTCAGTACTGAGTTATCTTTTGCCTGATTTAGTGATCGCTTCGTTAACCAGTGATGAAGTCAGGGTCGCCCGCGTAGTGCACATAACTATGAACAGTGGCACCTAAACCTATTTCTTAAATATTGTTGTGCTCGGTTATTTTTGCAGGGATAATTTAATATAGTTTGCGTTCAAATTATTTAGGTTAATAGAGAGAGAGACAGAGAGAGAGATAGAGATAGTCATAGAAAGGAAAAAAAATTTTGTACAGAGACTATTATTGAATTATCTCGCTATTAATGTTGAATATCTACTGTTCCTGATTTCGTTGTTCTTCCTTGCTTTAGAGCACGTTAGAGGACGCAGAGTTTAATATTAGGGGAGATGATGCAAGGTTTATGATAACTTAAACTTTGTTTAGTTTTGAAGCTTTTTGTTTGTTAGAGTGTATAGTTTTAAGCATTATTTAAGTTAATTATTTGTGAGCTTGGTATGTACTGATGACAATTGTGATAACTATTCTCGACTGCTTTACTGTTTCTGGTGTAAAGTTGTTGTTATATTTATTTAGTGCAGTGGTGCTTCTCAGACATTTCTGCTTACCCCACAACCCTCCCCTTTTTCTTGGCATCTTTGGGCACTTCTATCCAGTTTTTGTTTTTTCTTGTGAGCTAAAGTTACTCGTGTTGTGTCCGGGTTGCTGAAGAATAGACCAACCGTGGACTGCACGCTTCGTAAAAGTCGACAGAGCACTAGGATCCAAACCAACGTCGGAAAGGGTATAGTGCCCTTTGTGAGCGCCTGAGATCAAAAAATTAATTGCTACAAAAAATTTCTGATTCAGACCCTATTTAAACTGGGATTCAAGGGAAACTGATGATGATGATGATGATCTTGTGAGCTAATCTACCATCAAATATAGTTTGTATCATTGTTGTTTAATAAATTCTGTTCTAAAGATTCATCTATCTCTCGTTCTGTCTCTCCTCCATCTCTTTCTCTCTCTCTCTCTCTCTCTCTCTCTCTCTTTCTTTTGCGATCTGACAAGTATCTGGTCCACGGTGCATATTCCTACTTCCATGCTGCTTTCACGCCGCTTCGTAAAGAGCACTACATCGATTAGCCAGTTAATCCTTTCACAAAAGACTTTGTTTTTCAAGCACCCCTATGTAGTCTATCTCTCTCTCTCTCTATCTATCTATCTTAGTGCACTGCCTATTGGCAGGTCCATGGCGTATAACTCCTCCACATATGTCTATCCTCTGCTTTTCTCTTCATAACAACATACGAATTATTTATCACTGCATCCAACATATTAAGTCTCGGTCTTCCTCTAACCTTTTCACCTTAAATTCGTCCCACTGGTTCAGTGAGCACTCTTGTTTCTGTGGTAGTCTGAAATATTATGGATTCATCTGCAATATGATTAACCAGTTATGATTTGCTAAAGATTTCGTTTGAGAATTGTAAATTTTATTTTATTTCTTAATGTTTAGTTATATGTAAATCATGTAAATTTCTGTTATATCGTTAGTGTTTGGTTATGAGTAATTTGGTACCTTTTTAAATTTTGATTTCTGCGTTGTAAACACTGTAGGCCTAAATAGATATAAATAAAAATTGTAATCCTTAATTTGACATTCTAAATCAAATAGTTTCTATTTGCTTGTAATGATCTCATTCTATCGTTAATTACAATTAAGGACTGCCAAGTAGCTATGGAGTTTTGTTTTTATTTAATTTTGATTAAATCCTACTCCTAAACTGCGTTATCTTCATTCTAAGACTATGGCATTATTTAGCGGCCTTGTTAGTGTTTTACTAAATATGTCATGCAAACGCATCTCCGCTATTACTGCTACTACGGCTACTTATACTGCTACTACTACTACTACTACTACTACTACTACTACTGCTGCTATTATTATTACTACTATTACTACCACTGCTGCTGCTGCTGCTGCTACTGCTACTGCTACTACTACTACTACAACTACTACTACTACTACTACTACTGCAGCAGCTGCTGCTGCTACTACTGCTACTTCTATAGCGGGATTTAGCGCAATTTGTTTAGTTGCGCGTCAATAATCGAAGTTAAGCTAAGGCCGCCTCGGTTAGTGCATGGTTTGGTGACCGCCTTGTAAGACCGAGTGCTGACAGCTTTGACTAAAGAAAACCTGGGTTGTTAGAAGGTTATTCCTAAATCGGCGCCGGCTGCAATGGATACGCCATCAAAAGGCAGAGATTACTAATAACCATGGAGAGAAGGAGGAAATGGGCATTAAGCACGCATCTGTGCTTCCTGACCCAGTTTGCCGTTATTTATGTTTATTTGCTACTACGTCTACTACTGGTTGGAGCCAGTGGCGAAGTCGGTAAGACTTCGCGGATCAGTATGAGTTCAAATCCTGGGCTCGCCCGTCACTGACATCGCTTCCGAGTGAGGAATCTGACATTAACCATAGTTTTACCAGCTGTTTAACTAGTACTATTTAGACTACTATAATTGGTATTTTTATATTATTATTTATATAATTATTGTTTTAGTAGTACTATCATCATCATCATCACTGTCATCATCTTTTACGGAGCAGCTCAAATGAAAAAAGCTGTAATTCAATGTGTTCATTGCATTAGGTAACACCATGACTTGGCTATTTCTGATGTCCTGGGATCAATCATGTAATCGACACATAAAATTTCCTCTTAATTGGAGCCGTATAACACTCCTACTTACTTAATTTTACAAGCTGACCGGAGTGTATACATATAATGTACAACACAGTTTTTGACCAAAGATTAAGCTAATTAAAGGAGATTTAATATTTCTCCAAGAGACAATTAATAAATCAGTCAATAACTGAGCTTACTATCTTGTTTTAGTATTGACTAGCAGTTAATCTATTGCTCGTAATAAATTAGTTGCTCTATAGCAACCAATGTTCAGATATATAATTAATAGGATTGGTGATGTGTTCATAGATATAATTTATTTGCAAAGTCTGCAGTTAACTGGACAAGCATTTGTTTAGCGAATAATTAAAGGGAATATGATGATGATGCTGATGATGATGATGATGATGCTAATGATTCTGATGATGCTGATGCTGATGATGATCATGATCATGATCATGATCATCATCATCATCAGCATCAGCATCAGATGATGATGATCAGATGACGATGATCATCATCTGATGATGATCATCGTCATTATGACGATGACGACGACGACGATGATGCGACGATGATCATCATCATCATGATCAAGATCATCATGATCATGATGATCTTGATCATGACGATGATGATGATGATAGCGAAAATGACGACGACAATGATAATGAAGCAATAACTCTCAATCACGGCTTTCTAACCGGTCATGTAATAGATTGTTTTTGTCATTATAGTTAATAAATAAATTATAAATAAATAAATAAATAAATTATACAATCAAACTTTCAGGAATTTACATTAATAGAATGACAAATATTTTCCCCAGTCAGAATTTTTTAATTGGCCAATTCGTGTTAATTATTTTTAACTACTTATCACATAGAGCTTGCTAATTAGGCTAATGATCATGGAGCATGCTCGCTGATTAGGCTTAGCTAGACCGCTTAGTGGTAGGGTTTCATTTATAGTCAGCGGCTGTAGTATAAAAGCCTTGATTATCGTATCTAGATTCGTAGCCTTATTAGCCTTTGCTTGAAGGTTGACTTCTATCATTTCTGTTGTAAAACATAGCAACCTTAGGCTGTAGCGGTGTCTATCTACAATCATTGGTCCACAAATCTCATTTTAATTTAATATAAATTTAATTGCTATAGATCTGATTGGTTGCGGAATACCGCTGTTCCATTGGCTGCTTAGCTGAGTCTTAATTTAAAAATTAGAAAGTATCTAGCGCTTCGTTAGCAATTAAACAGCGCAATTTCTAGCCAATCATCTTTGTTGAGGATAAATTTCTTCAAACATCTATTTAACTTGATCTTTTCTTAGCATAATCTTGCAATCCAGAGAAACTCAGAGTCTAAATTGTGGACATGTCTTTAAAAGAGGTTAGTAGGGCTTTTCTATACTGTAGCCTTTTTCATTTCATTATGTAAGTTAATCTTTGCTTCATGTTGCTTATCTTACATCTCTCTCTCTCTCTCTCTCAATCTCTTTTTCTCGCTCTCTCTCTCTCTCTCTCTCTCTCTCTCATCTCTCTCTCTCTCTTTCTATATATAACTCTTTCTATGTATATATATAAATATATACATGTATATATATATACATGTATATATATATATATATATATATATATATATATCAATCAATAACAATATATATCTTTGTGCACTGCTTACTGGCGAGTCCATTCATAGATCGATAAGTATTTCAATGGACCGCAGTTATGGCCCTAAACGCTGTCGAACAGAAAGGGCTTATGAGCATGGGCTAGACTCTAAACTTGTAATATTACTGCATCGTAATAAATTGTAATGAATAAAGGTGCTGTGGTGTTCAGGGGCGTCAATAAAATGTTAAAATCGATGGAAGTTTCGTCGTTGAAAAAATTGGGGAGGAGTGGAAAAATGTACAGTGTTTTTAAAAATGAAGGACTGGCAACGTGAAAATTTTGAGCGTCATGAGTTAGGATTGGGGGAAATATGCATGCGTCGTTGCTTTAGGGGGTGGATACCCCTGTCAGTGGTTGCAACTTTGATATAGCATGGTCTAGACTGTAAGCGTGTTATATCTAATTATATAATATCAATTATATATATATATATATATATATATATATATATATATATATATATATATATATATATATATATATATATATCATTATGTGTGTATAAACTGAAAGAAAGAAAACTGACTTTAAACTTGGCCTTAGCCTTACATGTACAGTTATGCTACATCTCTAGATTTTTTCTCATGACCTTTGCTGAAAGCTATCTGGGCAATGGGAAGTTGGCAGTTGGCGGTGGGTATTGCTAGTGGAAAATTGGCAGTGGATGGTGGACAGTGGATAGTTGGCAATGGGCAGTGGATAGTGGGAAATAGGCGGTGGATAGTGGGCAGTGATTTAGGAGATGTTTCGAATGTGAATGATGACGACCTTTACTTTGGAATAAAAGATGAAGTAAAATAAGCCATTTAATTACAACTATTTAATTTTAGTATATATGGGAAAAGAAATACACAGAAATACAGAGATACCAAGAAAACATCACTGATTGACTGATAGGCTTATTAGTTGATTGATTGATAATTTAACTGACTTTAGTCACTAATTTATAAATTGATTGAATCACTGACTAATAGACTGACTGACCGACTGACTGACAGACTGACTGACTGACTAACTTACTGATGTATATAAAACTCGGAACTAGACCGATAAATTGAATGACTAAATTATTGTACTAAAATAATTTAATACGGCTTTCAAATGAGACCAAAGCACAGAATTTAAGTCTATAAATAAAGTTGTAACAAGAAATCGACAACTTTCTCGACACGGATGTTTGCGAAATTTCTAAATTTAGAATGAGCCAGTTGAAAAAGGTAAATCCACAGCAACTTAAACAACATTAGGGGGACGATAGTCTAACGTCAAGTTTCAGAAGCACTAGGCTTCTTTTCCTGATGTCTCGTCATAGTCAAGCTCCCGTCGCTAATGTTAAGTTATCAGCTTGTTAACTAGTTAGCAGTTAGTCTATCCCTCTTTCTCTCTCTCTCTCTCTCTCTCTCTCTCTCTTAGTGCACTGCCTACTGGCAGGTCCGTGGTATATAACGCCTCGACTATTATTTGTCTTCCGCTTTCTCTTCATGTCCAGATATGAGTGGGTCTTTAAATCATCTAACATGCCTAATCTCGGCCTGCCTCTGCCTCTATTTCCTTCCATTCTCCCTTCTATTACCTCTTTTAATAGACTTTCTCCTTAGATATGCATTATCTAACTCTTCTTCCTATTTCTTAATACATTTATTAACTGTCTATCTGTACAAACTTTCTCCAGCTAATATTAACAGTTAATCACAATTTTTGTACAACAATTAGTATTATAATTCTAAACCTACATAATATTGATGGTAAGATAACGATAGTAAAAACATTGGTGTGGTCGACACTTCTGAACGGATGTGAAACGTGGACATCAAAGAAAGAAGATGTCAGGAAACCAGAGGCATTGGTAATGTGATTATTGAGAAAAATGGAAGAGATTAGTTGGACTGACAAAATTGCAAATGAGGAAGTTCTTCAAAGAGTCGGTATAGATAGACCTTTATAAGTCTGCAAGAAATAGAAATAAATAGACCTGCCAGTAGGCAGTGCACTAAGAGAGAGAGATAGGATATTTTATAAGGGGAAATGATTTTGTTAAAGGATATAATAGATGGCAGAATTCAATGGTGATTGTTAAAGGAAGACCAAGACATGGGATATTGGATGATCTGATAACAAATTCATGCATAAAAATTAAATGGAAGCTGAAAATAGAATTGTTTGAAAGAGTTTTATGCCATAGACCTGACATTGCCTTATGACGAGGAACCTGACGTTAAATTCTTATTGATTGATTGATTGACTGGACCTGCCGCTAGGCAGTGCAGTAGAAGACATTAATAGTATACACAATTTTATTCGTGGCACTGGTTTCTTAGCCGTTTCGTAAACATCCGGGTTGAGGGAATGTTCTCAGATATCAGGAATTTGTGAAGTAACAATCTTAAGTAGTTCGTATTAGGTCGGCTAAAATTTTATTGCTTTCTATTTATTTATTAGGCCCACGGTCCAGCAAAAGTGTATGTAACCCTGTGAGAAATACCTCAAATAATACACATGAACAATATAAACTAATTAATTGCATTTTGCTACTAATTGGTTCGTACTGCAACTTGGTTTGTTATTTATGATTTGTTCGTACTACATAAGCCTACATCTATATATATATACATATATATCTCAATCTCTCTTAGTGCACTGCCTAATAGCAGGTCTATGGTATAGGCTTATTGGTTTATGCTACAAATTGGGTTTGCTACTAATTGGTTTGTGCTACAATAATCAAATTGGTTTATGCTACCAATTGCTTTGTGCTCTATTTGTTTCTAGTTGATTTGTGTTACTAATTGGCTTGTGCTACTAATTAGCTTGTGCTAATAATTAGCTTGTGCTACTAATTAGCTTGTGCTACTAAACGAATTTTGCTTGTAACTCATTTGTTCTACTACTAAATTTTTGTTGCACTATATTGCTCTAAAGATGTTACGTTATATTTTTAGTAACGCATTTTTTATAGTCTACTACATTCAGAGCCATGTTCTACACAGCACAACATTTCTCATACAGGTGTAAAGCCGTGTACGGTGCACTAGGGCCTCATTTTCTGTCACGCTTTTTGTGTCACGCTTTGGAGACTAAAGATAGGAGGGAGGGAGAAAGAATTTGCAGATTGATGAGGGGGGGGGAGTGTGAGTAAGGTCCCAAACTGGAGCGAATATCTTGTATTTATTTCACCTGTTTCGCTCTATTTTGCTCGAACCTTTGCTGCCATACTATGGCCATTGTCTGAAGGCCTAGGTTATCTTTTATTAGCAAGACCACGGCCGTGACGGAGTTAAAGCTAGCCTGAGCTCTCGCATTGCTACATGAAACATTACAACCATCGATAGATAGTGACAGCGTCAAATCTTACTATAATGCTGTTTATCTTAAATTAGTTTATTTAGTAATAAAATTAACTTAAATTTTGTTTTATTCGTAGTGATGTGTGCTGTGGGGACTTCCCTGACATCATCATTGTATGAGGAAACGGACGTTAAACCTTTATTATTATTATTATTATTATTATTATTATTATTAGTAGTAGTAGTAGTAGTAGTAGTAGTAGTATTACTGCATTATTATTATTATTTATTATTATTATTATTATTCAAACTCTTCTGCGAAAATCTCTGAACATTTTACAGGTATACCAACGGTTTCGATACCTCAAGAATACAGAGATATGAGATATAATTTGCCATTTAACAATATTGACATTTTGCATGTTACTTATTCACTTGATAGCTTTGTAATTTTGTCTTTTGTACTTGTCTACCATTTTGAATTGGTGAAAATAAATAAATAAAATATAAATATAATTTGGTCTCGTTTATAATAGGCGGCAGTGACGGAGCAACCTCGTCTTACCTGTTCCTACCCACAATACGTTCTACTGCATTCTTCGTTAGATAGCGGCATCGTCAAATCTTAATGTAATTACTTTAAGTTTTAAAACTCTTCTGGAGGAAATTTTTGAATATACGATAGTTCATATTCGTTCAAAGACTCAGGTCTAGTCTGAGATTAGCTTAATTGTCAGGAAATGTTTAGGGCCAGTGAAGGTTGGTGTCGATATTTAAGGGCTAATTCTTGTATGTTGTTATGATTCATCATTTCAACAACAGGAAGCCCTGGGAATTGGCCCATTTAAACTGTGAAAGTTTCAGTTAGAAATTTGATGGGCTCTCAGCCCCATAGAATTTAATTTCAAAGAATTGGATTAATTGATGTATATACATATTTGTGAACTAATTAGATAACTTGATAAACTGGATAAGTAAAAATTTTATAATAACTTTTAAAGAAATTATTTTATTGACCTGACACCCTTTTAAACTCTGTCATGGTCTTTATTTTTATCTCTTCGGACCTTTCTATCTATCTATCTTTCTCTCTCTCTCTCTCTTTCTCTCTTTCTATTTCTTTGTATCTATCTATCTATCTCTATCTCTCTCTCTCTATCTCTCTTTCTCTTTCTATTTCTTTGTATCTATCTATCTATCTATCTCTCTCTCTCTCTCTCTCTCTCTATCTCTCTATGTATCTAACCCTCTCTCTCTCCCAATATATTTTCTCTCTTTATCTCACTCTATCTCTCTACGTTTTGATTGTATTATGCACACTCTATCTTTATGTTTACTTTGCATTTACTGTGAACTCTGTTTGAAAAATTAATTAATTAATATAAACATATTCTCTAAATATATAATGTTTAACGGTATTTACATAAGTCCATCCCTAATCTTGTACATCATGTTACGCCTAATTCCATTGTCATGTAGTGCAAGCAGTGCTGGTTGCATTGGCCTAAGTCATTGGACTTTTGTTATTCTATAGCCAATCTTGTAACGACATAGCTACTACATTCAACAACGCTCTATTATATGCTTCCAAGCAGTTAGCTGGATACTAGCTAGACTAGCTTTTGGTTTACTTTATTTTAGTTACATGGTTTTACATTAATTACTAATTAAATTTTAGTTTAAACGTATCTGTATAAGAAAGGCTACGTTTATTTAGGTTTGTATCTCTTTATTTCTTCTTCTATAGGCGCTCATTCATCTCTCTCTCTCTCTCCCTCTCTCTCCCTCTCGCTGTCTCTGTCTTTATCAAAAAGCCAAAAACAAATTTAACGTCAGTTCCTTGCTCGACAGCATGTCAGTGTCGGGGATAACGCTGTATTTGAGCCCTGCACCTATTGATCCGCTGTCGAACAATTTATCAACAAGCCACTGGCTCAGCCTATATCTCTATCTGTTGTTCCGTCAAAGGATACACCCGAGATACAAATTTAACTTAACTTCTTTAGGGCCCTCAAACCAGCTTCGTCACATAAATTAAACCCGTCACGTATGCTATTGCCATTGGTAATTTTAGCTTTTAGAGACTTTTATATTGAAAATATATTTTTTTATGTTTTACTGGGTTCTTTTGATAATGCTTTTTTTCCTTTTTAAGTTTTTTTGATAATGATTTTTGTATCACGAGACTTTAGTCAGTAAAATGCATGGTCTATTTAATTTAACAAGTAGACTATAAAATAATAATAATAGCTACATGTAAAAGCCGCATTGTCCAATGTCCAACATTTGAAAATCTTGTCTATAATAAGAATAAAAATATGTAATAACTAAAAAAAACTATAGGCCAATTGAAATGAGACTAACAATTTATAGTCTGCTACATACAGACTAATAGTATTAATAGCTTACTGTTGCATGGACTAACATTTAGTTAAAAATATCCTATAATATGAATAATAATTGGCAGTAACTAATAAAAACTATAGGCCTATTAAAATAAAACTATATAAAATGTATATCTATACCTGATCGTATATACATTTCCACTTAATGTAATATTCTACTTTAAAAAAGCAATTTATTTATATTATCATTTAGGTAATTCGGTTTTGCTTTTCTCTAATTTAACCTTGTTGGAATTGTATGATCAATTGATTAAGGGGTAATTAATTAATCTGGTAATTATTAATTCTATTAAGAAAATTCTTATCTAGGCTATAAGTTATCGCCGCATTCTTTTACACCTTGACTTTGTCCTATCAAAGTTACAAGCCAATAAATGTTAGACATTGATAAAGATCGATTACATTTATATGAGGTATCGATCTGGGACGATGCCATATTAAATTTAATTAGGGAGTGGGGTGTGTTAAACTTCAAGATATTAAAATGCACAACACTTCTCCAGACGACTCGATACACTCGAGCTACCTTCATAAAGATTAACTTTAACGTTCTTTAGTGCTAGTGAATATTCTTTAATGAATGTGAAAATTATTTAGTGAAATTGAACACACTTAAGTTATAATGAACATTCTTTTAGTGATTTTAAGCCTTAATTAGTGAATTTGATTCTAATATAGAGCATATTTATTGCACTGTTTTGGAACCTGATAGGTGGTTAATTATAAACTAAAGATACTGCATTTAAAAAATATTTCTTATGCCTTTCGATTTGTTTAGAAAGATAACTGTATACTTTACAACTGTAGCATAGCCTACAGTTTCTTTCTGTGTTATTGTTATCATACTCCTGCTGAACAAACGTTTAGCTTAATTTTTTTAAATTTCAATTTAATGAGGGTTGTGGTACGATTTATCAATCTCTCCCCGGATTAAAGGTCTTCAATTTAGTTTTATCGATTGCATAAATTAATAATGTCTAGAAAATAGCCTGATGCGCGGACAAGGTATTATAAATTAATCAGCTTGTAAAACACGCCATGTTGTCTAACACTTGATTCAGTGTATCTCTACATACACTGACACTGTGCTATCTGCTACGTGTGATAGTATATTATAAATGAATTTACTTGCATGTAGCCTGCTTATCGGTTCTTTATCTCTATCCCTATCACTCGTCCTCTCTCTCTCTCTCTCTTCCTTTATCTCTCTCCATCTATCTTCCTTTCACTCTCTCCATCTCTCTTCCTTTCACTCTCTCACTGTCTTTCTTTCTCTCACTTTATCTTGCTCTATCTCTCTTTCTATCCAAGTCTCAGTTTTTCTCTGTGTTTACCTCTCTCTCTCTCTCTCTCTCTCTCTCTATCTGTCTATCTGTCTCTCTCTCCCTCTCACTCTATAAAGTGGTCTACTAAAATCAGTTATATCAACACATATTCCTGCTCACTGGCTGCATTTAAGCTCTTTGGGAGCACTCCATCGATCAATCCACTGATCCTATCTTGAAGGCCATGCCTTCAACAAATCATTAACGTAACAATGCACCTGAGGAAATATGGCTTCTGTGATAGTTTCCAATTGCCTTCCTTAGTCAGTACTCTCTTGTATCTTACTATTACTAACATTTTTCTATGAAATACACTCGACACCAGGGGGTTGACCTTTCTCTACATTTCATCACAAGTCATTCGGCCACACCAGCCGTTGTAAGCATCGAGGAGAAATGATTGTACCTGTATATAGTGTAGAGACGTCGCTTGTACTCTAAAAGAAAGATTTATTACTTGTGCCTTTCTGTTGTCATTAGATTGCTACAAGTTATTTTAAAGAGCACAGACATATTTTTATTTTTTATTTTTATTTTTTTTTAATTCGCGTAGTTACACACATGACATACCGCATGTGTTTACAATGTTTCCTTTCTTAGTTTCTGTTTTTGTAGTTTTCGTTATTTCCTCCATTCCTCTCCATGGTTATTAATAATCGTTGCCTTTTGTTGGCGCATCAATTGCAGCCGGATTTAAGAGTAACCTTCCAATACCCTCAGGATTTTTCTTTCATAGCTCTCAACACACGGTCTTCCAAGGTGGTCGGACACAAACTACTAACCGGCGCGATAGAGCTTAACTTCGTTCAACTGACGCGCAGCTTAACCGAGTGCGCTAATCCCGCCTCCTATATATTGCCATTGGAGTATGACTTTTTCTTTAAGTTTGCTTTTCCACCACTAGTATTTTGCGAATATTTAAAATTGACTAAACTTGGGTTTGCAATCTGCTAACAAGCCTTTTGTCTACGGAGTTTAATTCAAGAACGTGCCCAAAGAACCGTCTTTAAACATCTTTCTTAATAAGCTATGTAAATTATTTTCTTTCGTGCGAAAGTTATTTTGCTTTAAAATTATAGTATAGTTTGTTCCTCAATATATTTTACCGTCCCTGAAACGACGTACCTGACATCATCCTTGTATGGGGAAACGGACGTTAAACCTTTATTATATACGTTGTACAACTTTTGGTAGCAGAACTTTTACGGTATATTAAACTTTATTGTACAAATTAAAAATACAAATACTGCTTTGAAATAAAAATACCAGAAAATGATTGTTTGATTTGTTATGTGATTAATCGAAAAATTGATTGATTAATCGATTGATTGCCCGATTGATTAATCGATGGATTGATTTATCAATTTATTGATAAATATTACCCAGTGGGCATTAAAGCGGGCATTAAAGTGGGCATTGAGAGCTATAGGGAAACGGTCAGAATTTTTCGGACCCTCTGTAATGTGCTTACAGGTCTTCTATTGTCTAATATGGCCCCTGGCAGGGGAAAGCACCGCAGAAAAAGAAACCTAGGAGAACTGAGAATCCCTGCTTTCCCGTCCCCACACTAATCACTACTATTACCTATCATATTGGTACCATAATGATTTCATAATGGAGCCATAATGGTATCATAATGGTATCATTATGGTTTCATAATGGTATCATAATGGTACCATAATGATATAATTATAAACTTGTATGAAACCGGTATCGAGCAGCTTTTGTGCACTACATTATCAACAAAGCGCTTCTGATCTAGATATTACAACGCAATATACGCAATATGATACAGGCATTGAAATTTTGCTTGAATGATTTACGTATTTAAGAAACGCAAGAGTGACAACTGTTGCACGCTTGCCTACTAATCGATAATAAACATAATACACACTATACAATACATGTATATTCATTATATCGTCACTAGCGTTAACTGTAGATAAAAAACTACAATAGCCTACATGTTCATATCATGGTCTAAGCCAGTAGCGATTCGAGAATTTCTAAGGCAAGAGGGGCGAAAAATATTTTGGACAGTAGCCACAGCTTTTTACTTAATACAAAAGTCGTATGTGGGATGGAGATTGTATTCTTACACGTATATAGGCCTACGGGTATTTACATATCCATGAACGCAATACAAATTAGAAAGAGTATTGCTTTGCTTTGCGGGGCAGTGCAGCTTTTAATTTTTATTTGAATTTGAACCTACAACCTACGCTTTCTCCGAGAAAAAGAGTTCAATTACTACGAAAAAGAGTTCAAAAGACTATGAAGTGATTTTTATTCGCGGGCCTAAGGGGGGACCTGCCCTATTCCCATCTGATCTCTACCTCATTTTGTGTCTCATTCATAGTGTACAAAATTAGCTCAATATCTTATCAGCTGATATGTTTTACTACCCTGCTATGTGGGTATTAACTGGGCTACAGGTTTCAATGTAAACCAAATGTAAGTTCTTCACTGGTCGATTACTGCTAATTAATTAATTAATTAATGTCTCTAAAAACAATGACTGTAGATTAAAACTTTTGCACAACTACTAGAATACAATACCGTAATCATGCTTCTTTGGTGGTTATCTGACTAGATATTCTCTGACTAGATATAACCTAATTTTCACTTTTTCTCTAGAACATTATCATTGGGAATCTAAAGACCTCCTCATCTTCTTTTCGTTTTTGTTTCTGACATACATTATTTGTTTGACATGCAACAATATTGTCTTACTCCCCGTCCAATTTCATTTTCTTTCGATATCTCCTGTTGTACTTTGATTTTCGTCTTTTGATTGATGAATAGATTCAGAATTAAACTTCTATCCCTTCATTCCTATGCAATTTCGTTAACAATTCCTAACATCTTCACGCAGTTTACACTGTGAAATGCTTTTTCAAAATCTACAAGCATATGAAACCCCATTTTCCTGCTCGAAAAGATAGAGACTGCCATAGTTATTTTAATACTAAATCTAGTATCATACTATATATTATTTTAATATAAAATTAAATATTGTATTATTTTAGTATGACAATAACTGTAGGATAATACGAAATGTAGTATTATACTTGCAATAACTCTTAAAAGTCCTAAATATCTATCGCATGGCAGGCCTTGAATGAGTTTTAAAGGCATGGGGTATCCTATTTCAAGGAGAATCGTATTTGATTAAAAATTCTAAGCAGTAGGTATAACCACGCTTCATTGTCAATCTCTTCATGTCGTACATTTCGTTTCGATATTCTATATAACAGTTATATTATCTTTTACATTTATCGGTACGCGCGTTCGAAAGAGTTTTATATAACCTCTTTTATATAAACGGTTTGATATAAACTGTTGCACACAAACTGACTTGGAACTGTTTGATATCGTCATCATCATCGTCATCATCATCCACCCTTTAATCCCAGTTTAACCAGGGTCGGGATACGTTTGATATTTTTTTGATATACTGATAAACTGTTTGATTTACACTGATTTATATAAATGGTTTGTTCTAAACGTGTTTTACCCGTCTTGTGTCCGGGTTGCTGAAGAATAGACCAACCGTTGACTGTACTTGTCGCAAAAGCCTAAAAGGTGACGAAAATGGCTACTAAGATCCAAACCAACTTCAAAAAAGGCATTCGTTTGGTGAGCGCCTAGGCTCCATAACTTGCTACAAGATTGTATAAACCCTCCCTAGCTAAATAGGGATTCAAGAAAGACGACGATGATGATGTTGATGATGTTTGATTTAAACGGTTAAATATAAACTGTTTTTAAAGTGTTTTATACAAACGGTTTGATTTAAACGTTTGTATATAAAATGTGGGAAAATGAATACTTGTTCACAGATTGAATAACTGTTATACATTTGATTTACTGACTGTTATTCATTGAAGTTGTTGACTGTCATTCATATGATTTATCGATTGTTTTTCGGTTGATCGATTGGCTATTATTCGATATATAAACTGTAATGTTGATTGATTGTTATTTATTTGATTGACTGTTATTTATTTGATTGGCTGTTAATATTTTGTTTGATTGATTTACTGAAACACTGAATTCATGTTTGATGAAATAAAACGATCAACTAAAGGTTTAATTGATTGATTAATATTTTAACAGAAAGATTCAAAATCGTCCGTCAGCCTGAAGAAAGTTAAGAAGACAAAAGTAATGGATGACTCGGGAAATTCCGTACATCAGGGTAAGAACACCTTTTATTCACGCAAATTATTTCTATTTCCGTAAATCATGGTCCGATATATTTGGTAAAATGGAGATACTGTTAACAGATAAAGTTCAGGTGTGTTGCAGATTTCACGCTTCAAAGTAGTAAATGAGCTCAATCAGTCACTGATTAGCAATGAGCTCTTAATGTTTAGTGTTTAATGGAGTATATCTTAGCTTAAATTTCTAAATTTGATAGGGTTTAAAATTATCTGAATTAGTAGAGTTTACAGGAAGGATCTTGATATTTCTTGATACTCTAACTAAAGCTACCAGGTTTATCAGAATGTTTTATAAAATGTGGAAGTTCATTCCACAATTTGAGACCTGATGCAGGAAAAGACTTGCCCCCATAAGAAACCGTTCGGCATTTAGAAACACCAAGTTTTCCCAACTCGGCAAGTTATATCTTATATCCGTATTATAGGGTATTGGTATACTTGCTTTAACAATGTTTGTTATTGAAATTGCTTAAAAATGGAAAAGCACTATAATTTATAAAGTTGAGCTTACATCAGTTATTCTTCAATAAAACAGGCTACGTTAATCTCTAGGCCAATCACAGCATTTAATCTTTAACTCACTAGCAGAATGAATCTTCCTTCTGAAGTATTAACATCTCATGCTGTAGGAATAAATGCATTGGACCTGCCATTTAACAGAAAGTCTGAGTGAAACTATATTGAGCGAGAAAAAGGGAATGTTAGAGATTCATATAAAAATTTCATCTGTCGAACACTTGCGTTACTTGTAATGATCACACTAGTCGACCGTCAAGTGGCGGGCTTGTCATCAAATACAGATAGACATATAGCTTATGTTGATTTCTTACTCATGCAGTTTGTGCATTGCAATATCCTCTTGAATTTCGTTCAATTAAATCCTTGCTCTGCATTATTCTCATTATCGAGTCACATCTCACCAATCCTTTAGTTTCGCCTTATTTGCACAATGCGCAAAAATCTCACATAGAATGCGGATGTTTGAAATAATAATGACTGCACTGATTTCCCGATTGTTTCTATTAGGCCTACTATCTGCAGAATAATAGGCAGTTATTTGTTCGGTATTTTGTTAGGGCTCTGAAGAATGGAACAATCTTAGAAGTCCTGCACGTGTCGTAAGAGGCGACTGAGAAAGATCTTGGGAAGGAAACCGGGAAACCTCCTCAGAAGTCAAATTATTTCTAAGTTATAGGCTACATTAAGCTATGAAAATGACTTGTCTTTGACTTGATGGAATGATTTAAATTCATATATATATATATATATATATATATATATATATATATATATATTATATTTACATATATATGTATGTATATATATATACATGTATATATACAATCATATATATATATTGTATGTATATATATATATATATATATATAATATATATATATTATATATATAGTATATATACATATATATCAATTATATATATATATACATGTATAATATTTGTCGTGATAATATATATATATATATATATAATCTATATATATATATTATATATATATATATATATATAGATATATATAGTATATATACATATGATATATATATATATATATATATATATATATATATATAGTATATATACATATATATCAATATATATGCATATATATATATACATGTATATATATTTGTCGTGATGTACCTGGGGGATATGCTTTTGACGAGGTGGGCCTCGTATGCCTTCCTCAGCTTTGACTGACATTAAATTTTACAGGGCAGGGGCGTCATTCCCTGAGAAAACTATCAGGTTTACCCAAGATATATATATATATATATATATATATATATATATATATATATATATATATATATATATATACTGTATATATATACTGTATAATAATTAGCTATACTATTTTCTCAGGCATACACATTATATTGATGTTCACAGGACCTGACGCAGTATTGCCCTCAGATAAGATCATGACTTGGGACGGGAGCGAGGCAGTGATGTTGAGGATGTCAGATAGCGGACAAGGGGCGGAGAAACCCATCTCAGTCATGACTGCCTTGAAGAGAACGTCTGAGCGAGTGCCCACCAGGGTCGCTCTGTGTATGTCCTTGTTTATTGTAGTATCATCATCATCCTCCTCTTCCTTTGAATTCCAACATATCTCTCTCTCTCTCTCTCTCTTAGTGCACTTCCCAATGGCATGTCCACCAGGGCCTCTCTGTATACGTCTCCCTTGTTTATTATACTAAATAATTATCATCAATTTCCCTAGAAATCCCAGTTTAGCAATGGTTTCATCATTATGATCTTCCCTTGAATCCCAGTTTAACTAGGGTCGGGATACGAACAGACTGTCCCAAGCTCTCCCCGTCCAACATCGTATCATCAGTCAATCCCCTATTTGAGACTTTTCCATTCGTTTACATATTTGTAGCAACTTCTAGTGCCAATGCATACTTATAATTAGTAATAAAAATCGATCGTTGACATCTATTAATGCATAACTATTAAACGAAATGTTTTTGATAATATTTATTGAAAATAATACTACATTTAGGTAGGTCATAATTAGGCACCTAATTGATGATTTAATTAATCTCCTAGAAGTCTTTATTAATTAATCTATCCAATTTAGTTATTAAATATTTACAGATTGGAGAAGGTTTAATCGTATTCTGACCCTCGTTAACTCTGATTGAAGGGAAGGTGTTCATTATGAGAAATTATTAATTATTTGGCTAAAGGTGTCAAATATAAATATTTAAAATTTGTGCATTCTACAGTCTCCAGAACTCAGTGTTATTAAATGCCAGCAATGCTACTGTATTGTAATATATACTGTATAACAACGTTATACGGAGCATAAAGATGTCCTTCAAAACATGCACAACCCGTAAAGCCTTCAAGTTTAGTCGTCTGTCTTAAGGCTACTTTAGAGCGTCGAAGCTATTTTTACTGAAAGATTTACGGCTATTTATAACGTACTGTAAATTATTTGCAATATCTAATGTACGGTGTATCAATGGCGTTGTTATTTACATAGACATACTTATATAGTAGTGTTATGGAGCTTTCAATACCATTACTTTGTTATAAAAAAACCTTGGCGTAGCTGGTTGAATTGGAGTTTTAATTTTTAGGGAAAGTGTTTAATGCTACCCGTGTTGTGTCCGGGTCTCTGTAGAATAGCAAAACCGTAAACTGCACTTGTCGTAAAAGCGACAAAGCACTAAGATTGATTATTACCAGCGTCAGAAAAGGGCATTCGAATAGTGAGGAACTGGGCTCCAAAAAATGCTAAAAATTTTCTAAGACGAATGGAAAAGTTAAGGTCTATTCGTATCCTGACCTTTGCTAATCTGGGATTTAAAGGTAGATAATGATGATGACGATTTCTAATGCTACACTGATATACAAATATCTTTTAACGTTATGCCGATACACTCGTGTAGAATGTCTAAATAGCGTAGGGGTAACGTCATGAAGTTTTAAATGACAAATCCTGAGGTGATTTGAATCCTCGAGGGTTCGAATCCCCGCCGCGCTGATCTGAGAGTAAAATATCGGACATTCACTGGACTGGTTATACGGAAAATGGTTTAAGTTGCCTAACGGATTAAACATGTGGTTTTAAAAGTGATAGATATCAACATAGTTGATTATTCACTATAATGCGTGTTTAATTAATTTTTTTTCGCTTTATAGCGGATTTGTTTATTTAAATCCTGTTTAAAAAAGCTAATGTTAACGTCAGTTTCCTCACATGAAAACGATGTCAGTGACGGTCGAGCCCAGGATTTGAACCCCGCATATACTGATCCGCAGACGAATATATTACCGACATCGCCACTGGCTCCAGCTATTATATACTTTCATTCAACTGTTTCTGCGTCAATTCCAGCACAGATTTTACAAATAGACATACAGGCTGCGCATTAAAAAATATCCCCGTAGCACAATTACGATAGCTTAGCCAATTATTGATATATCGCCTTGAAATTGTAAGGTTCTGTTGTGGAGGCATTGTGCCACAAGCTGACCAAACTTTGTAAAAATATTTTTAAAGGAACCGGAGTTATTGAAGTTTTGCGGAAAAAGTGATTTTCTTCATTTAGTACGCAACGTAAAACGTCAGTTAAAATCAATTCCTTTTTTGAAAATGTGCTAGCCCTGGAAAAGGGCCTTTAGATGATGACGCCTCTGATATTGTGTGTGCTACAATGTATTACACTAACACTATTCTGCCGAAACTGTTTGAAGACTGCAACAAGTTCAAGCCAAATGATTTCATTTTACAACAGGACGGCGCGCCGGCTCACACTTCACGTCTTGCGCAATACTTTCTTGTTCAATATAGCCCAGATATCATAAAAATGGATGAAGGGCCTCCTAATTCTCCAGATTTTAATCCACTTGATTTTTTTTGTCTGGGGAACCATCTTGGAAAAGTATCGTGCTTTCAAGCCCAAACCCAGAAATACAATGGAATTAAAGGCTGTTCTTCAAGAGATCTGGAAAGACCTACCAGAACAGTCCTTTGACAGCGCAATTTTATCTGTAGGAAAAGACTTCTGGCCGGCATTAAAGCCCAGGGCCTTCATTTCAAGCACACATTGTAGCACAAAATCAGAGTCGTCATCATCTAACGGCCATTTTCATGGTCAGCACATTTTTAAAAATGAATTGATTCTAATTGACGTTTTACGTTGCGTGTTAAACGAAAAAAAATCATTTTTTTCGCAAAACTTGTATAACTCCGGTTCCATTAAAATTATTTTTACAAAATTTGGTCAGCTTGTGGCAAAATTCCTCCACAATAGAACTTTAAAATTTCAAGGCATAATATCAATAATTGGCTAAGCTATCGTAATTATACTAGGGGGATATTTTTTAATGCGCAGCCTGTATATAAATAGAACTCAATTGTACTGATCATTAGACTATATTACACATTCTAACATGGCGCTAATTTTGATTAAATTAAACGGGCTTAGTCGGATACTTGTTGACAAGTTTTTCAACAGCAGATGAATAGGTGTAGGGCTCAAATCCACTGCTCTCCCTGTCACTGGTATGCTATCGCGCAGGAAACTGACGTTAAACTAGGCTTTTGTGCTTTGTAATTTTATTGTTATATCATTATTTTTTATTTTTTATTTACTATTTACTAACGTCAGAATGAGCATTTGGTTGGTGAACCTTTAGGCTCCAGAAATTGCTACACAATTATCTACTCCCTACCCTAGTTAAGCTGGGAGTAAAGGAAAGAAGAAGAACAAGAAGAACAAGAAGAAGAT
>CAJHZI010000240.1:340000-372500 GCA_905160935.1 Enchytraeus crypticus | reverse complement strand
TTGATATAAAAATCTAAACGAATGGAAGTCTCAAAGAGTGGATTGACTGATGATGATGTAGGACGGAGAGGATTTGAGACTGTCTATTCGTATCCCGACCATGGTTAAACTGGGATTCAAGGGAAGATGATGACGATAAGTTTAGCCAATGTTAAAATACCCCGAGGAACTTGGAAGGGGCGACCCTAACCTGCATTTTCCGGCCGTTGTTATAATGATCTAAGTTTTACAGTCTAATCATGCGACGTTAAAATGCTCAATAATATGAATTATGATCAAAATAGTATAGAGTGTACCTTTTGTATTCTTATTAAATTGTTTGGTAAATAATTTTTATTATTTAATGAATTATGATATTTAATGAATTATGATATTTAGTGAATTATGATATTTAGTGAATTATGATATTTAGTGAATTATGATATTTAGTGAATTATGATAACTGTTGTGTCGAATGAATAATTTTTTATTCATATTAAATTGTCAGGTAAATGATTTCTATTATTTCTCTTTCAGGGCCTCATACTGTTTGCCTGCCATGGGAGAGCAGAATAACCAGCGTGGGTAAAGAGTTTCTAGGGGCCAAAACTTTATTGGTGAATCAGGATAAAGACGGAAATGGAGAGGTAGGCCGCTCTATAGTATAGAAATATATATATATACATATATATATATATATATATATATATATATATATATATATATATATATATATATATATATATATATTATATATACATCAAATGTAGGCCTATTTATATAAATATATACATATGTTTATATACATGAACATATATATATATATATATATATATATATATATATTCTTCTTCTAGTGCACTGCCTATCGGCAGGTCCTTGGCATTTAACTCTTCCAAGGAATTCTATACTCATCCTTCATTTTCATGTCTACATGTATATATGAATTTGTTATCAATTCATTTAATATTCCATGTCTTGGTCTTCCTCTAATTATTTTCTCTTGCATTCATTCTTCTGTTACATCATTTTTCTAACCATGCAGACACGTGGTCATGGGTACCTGACAGTGCTTGATGTTGTCATTAGTTGTTGTTGTTGTTGTAGATATGTATGGGCGGCAGGCATGTGTTCATGGGGTACCTGAACATGGAGGACAAGACGAGGGAAGCTATAGACGACGACGGATGGCTGCATTCGGGTGATGTGGGCAAGAAAGACAAGGACGGCTTCTTATACATCACAGGCAGAATAAAAGGTACATCATAGACCTAATTCTAGCTCTCTTTCTCTCTCTCTCTCTCTCTCTCTCTCTCTCTCCCTATCTCTAACTCAATTTCTCTCTCTATCTCTTTCTCACTCTCTCTTTCTGTCTTTCTCTCTTTCTCTCTATTTCTCTCTCGCTCTATTATTTCAAAAATGATATTATTTATGAATGTCTCAATAGCGTAGGGGGTAAAGTCATGAAGATCCTGAGGTGAACTGAATTCTCGTGGGTTCGAATCCCGACCGCGCTAGTCTGAGAGTAAAATCTCGGACATTCACTGAACTGGTTATACGGAAAATAGACTAATTTGCCTAAAGGTTTAACAGGTGGTATTAAAAAGTGAAAGATATCACCGTAGTTGATCATTTCACTATATTGCATGTTGACTTTTTTATGCCACATCGTCTCTAGCAAATATGCCACACCTTTATGAAGTTTTCAGATGGACTATAGGATAATCTGCAAATAACATAATTTATGGAACAATTATAATTAATTGAAATTCTATTGAGGCCTAATTATAAGTACCACTTAATATTTAATATAGCGTGACATAGAGCTACGCTCTTTCATTATGCTAAAACTATTTAGTAAGTTAATTAAGCAAGTAAAAGCCTAAATATCCTACCCGGTGGTGTAATTGCTTCTCTATAACTATTTACCGTGAAATGAAGCTACGCCTCCATTCAGTAATGACGAGTCCACAGAAATAACGCGATATCTCTTTACCAAATTTTTGAAGAACAACACTTCAAGTACTAGCTGAGGTGTTTAGTTGTACATTTGCTTCGTTCATTGCAAACATGATTATGCATACATGATGGGTGATCAACTAGATAGTTTTTTTAAACCTCTTTGACGGCCTAGTGTGTGTGCATATTTCAGTGTATTTTTGAAATAAAACATAGTTCTCTCTCATTGTTATTTGATGTTATTATTATTATTATTATTATTATTATTATTATTACTCCTATTATTATTATTATTATTACTATTATTATTATTACAACTACTACTCCTATTATTATTATTATTATTATTATTACTCCTATTATTATTAATATTATTGTTATTATTATTATTATTATTATTATTATTATTACTACTACTACTACTACTACTCCTATTATTATTATTATTACTCTTATTTTTATCATTATGCTGCTCTTGCGCATCCCGTTACCACATTCGGGCGGACTTAGATCCCTCAAAATGAAAGACGCGATTATATTATGATTATTATTATTATTAATATTATTATTGTTATTATTAATTGTATTTTTGAGGTACGCTTGTTTTACTCTGATTTCATGAGTTGTTGAACTCTGATTTCATGAGTTTTTTATCATTATCAACGCTAAGTCATCATAATCATCATCATAATCATCATCATAATCATCATCATAATCATCATCATAATCATCATCATAATCATCATCATAATCATCATCATAATCATCATCATAATCATCATCATAATCATCATCATAATCATCATCATAATCATCATCATCATCATCATAAATCATCATCATATCATCATCATCATAATCATCATCATCATCATCATAATCATCATAATCATCATCATCATCATCATCATCATAATCATCATCATAATCATCATCATCATCATCATCATAATCATCATCATAATCATCATCATCATAATCATCATCATAATCATCATCATCATCATAATATCATCATATCATCATCATCATCATCATAATCATCATCATCATCATCATCATCATCAATCATCATAATCATCATCATAATCATCATCATAATCATCATCATCATCATCATAGATCATCATCATCATCATCATCATATCATCATCATCATCATAATCATCATAATCATCATAATCTCATCATAATCATCATCATAATCATCATCATAATCATCATCATAATCATCATCATAATCATCATCATAATCATCATCATAATCATCAGCGTTGTTATTACTTTTCTTCTTCTTCTTCTTGCTATTATTATTATTATAAACTTTTTGGTATTATTTTTATTTGTAGGTGCTTTATTTGTACCTTTGTTTCATTATTGTTTTATGGTAGAATTGATCATAACGGCTGGAGGAGAGAATATACCCCCTGTTCTGATAGAGGACAAGGTGAAGGAGTGCCTGCCTTGTGTCAGTAACTGTATGCTTATAGGCGACAAAAGAAAGTTCCTCACTCTCCTCATCACGCTAAAGGTAAGAATTGTGCTGATACGTTGATTGTTTGATTGATTGAATGAGGGGCGAATGATTGATTGATTGAATGAGCAATTAAGTTATTACTATAACTAAACGTATGCACTAAAGGTAGGAATTGTCAGAGATGTCTACTCAGTGCTATTAACGAAGTAAGTTATGTCATTGACCTAATAGGGGGAATTTTAAAATGTACGGACTTTTAAAATGGAGAGGGGGTGTGGAAAAATTGTGCATCGTGGGTTGGTCGAGAGAAAATTTAAAAAGCCATTCATGCGTCGTTGCTTTGGGTAAGGAGATGAGAATTGTAGTGATACGTTGATTGATGGTTTGATTGATTGACTGATTTGAGGAGCTAGTGATTGATTGATATATTGAGTGATTGATTAATTTATTGATTGATTGAACGGTTACTGAGTTTGTAATTTATTTATTTATTGATTCATAAACTGTGTGATTCCTGTGATGTGGCCGAGACAATCTGGAATAGAACAACCGTTAACTGCACGTATCGTAAGAGGTGACTTGGTAAGAACTGATGAAGGCAACGGGAAACTACATCAGAAGTCATTTTTCCAAAGTTATATAGACTACATAAGGTATTGATAAGGCATAGACTTGTAAATAGATTAACTTGTTGATCAAGGGTGTCAGACTCTGAATAAGTATATGTAACTTGGACCCGCCACTTGGCAGGTCAAAGTGACATATTCCATATTATTGAGAGAGAGATTGGGAAAGAGAGCGAGAGAGAAAGACGGAATGAATGTTACTGATTTTGAATAATTGATTGCATGAATGATATTTTTATTTTGAGATATTGAATGAATGATCAATTAAATGTTTCATTTTGGAGGTAACGATTTATTTAATTATTAATTTAGTGATTGATATAATGATTGATTTAGTGAATGATTTAGTGAATGATTTAGTGAATGATTTAGTGAATGGTTTAGTGAATGATTTAGTGAATGGTTTAGTGAATGATTTAGTGAATAGTTTAGTGAATGATTTAGTGAATGATTTAGTAAATGATTTAGTGAATGATTTAGTGAATTTGATGGTGAGTTAGTAATTGCTCCATTGATTAATTTAGTGTTTGATTTAATGTTTTATTTATTTATTATGCATTGATTGGTTTGTGATTAATTTAGTGATTGTTTTAGTGATTGGTTTATTTATTAATTTATTGATTGAATTATAGATTGATTTATTGATTGATTTAGTGATTAATTTAGAGTTTGATTTCGTAGACCGAGGTGGACAAGGACACCGCAGAACCGTTGGATCAGTTGACGGAGGCAGCGCTGGACTGGTGCAAGCAGGTGGGCAGCAGTGCTAGGACGGTGAGGGACGTGACCGAGAAGAAGGACGAGGCGGTCCAGAAGGCCATACAGGCGGGCATAGACAAGGCGAACAAGTCAGCCACCTCGAGGGCTCAGTGCATTCAGAAGTGGTCGATAGTCCCCCGGGACTTCTCTATACCTGGTGGTGAACTGGGTATGTGGTCATGCTGTGTTCGATGAGTCAGTCAATTTCTCAGTCGTTCAGTCAATAACTCATTCAATCAGTCAATAACTCGATGAATCAATCAATAGCCCGATGAATTAGTCAATAAGTCAATCAATCAGTTAATGACTTAGTCAATCAATCAATAAATCGATGAATCGGTATTAGCTCGATGAATCAGTTAATATCTCCATCAATAAGTCAATAAAATAGTCAATCAATTAATAACCTTATCAATCAGTCAATTAATCAATCGATGAGTCATTAACTCAATCATTCAATAACTCGATGAATCAGTCAATAGCCCGATGAATTAGTCAATAAATTAGTCACTCAATCTATAACTTAATCAGAGAGTCAATATCTCAATCAGTCAATCAATAACTCAATCAATCGGTCAATATCTCAATCAATCAGTCAATAACTTAGTCAATCAGTCAATAACTTAGTCAATCAGTCAATTACTCGATCAGTCAATAACTCAATAAATGCATTAATAATTCAATCAATGTAGTGAAAACCTCAGTGAATCTGAATGAATCAATGAAGCAAATTATAAATCAATCAATCAGTCAATAAATCAGTCAGTTATCGAACCAGCAAGCCAGTTAATTAATCAATGAATTAATCAGTCCATAACCCAATCCATAATCAACTAATCTTTAATCAATCAATCAATCTATCTATCAATCAACCAATCAGTCAGTCAATAAATCAATCAATCAACCAATCATGAATCAACTAATGAACTAGTCAGTTTTTAAATCCATTACAACGCATTGTACTACTATAGTAAAGAGACATCAACTATTCAAACTAGACGTCTTACTGAATTCTGTGTTTAGTAATTTATTTATTTTATTGTATTTTGTAACTAGTTCAGTGTTTAATACTATTAAGCGCCTTTTCATTCTTTTCCTATTAATATTTTCGTCTTTTAGCAACAAGTTTCTCTGAAACTACAGTTTACTCATGTGCTACATCATGTGTTATATTTCAAACAAAATACCATTTTCTCGTGTATGTATTTTCAAACAAAATACATATTTTCTTTTTAAAACATATTTTCCCTAAGGATTTCTGATTCGGGCATTGATATGTCATGCACAATGCGTGGTGTTACCCATGCTGTTTCAAAATAAATTCTAAAGACCCAGACTTGTAATGATTAAGAAAAAAAGAAGAAATAGTGGAATATTACTCCTAGATTTCCTTTCACATGGGTTAGTCTTTTCTTCTATCGTTGGTTTGATTCTTAGTGCTTTGTCACCTTTTACGACACGGCCAGTCTGCGATTGGTCTATTTTTCAACAACCCGGACACGACACGGTAAAATTATTTTTAAAGAACTTATGAATTAACCTATTTTCTACACTGCCATTTTAGATTTTATTTTGATTGTATTTTCTACATCGCAGGACCTACACTAAAACTAAAGCGACCAGTAGTGACCCAGATGTATGAGGAAACCATTGAGGGATTCTATAAGGATGGCGAATAAGGCATTTTGAGTGACTAAAAAGCCTGACTGATATATCTGCTTCTCTAACAATCTTATACGTGTTTAAATCGCGCGTGGCGCATCGGTTAGAGCGTCTCGGCGGCATGGGGTAGAATAACTGTGTTCTAGGCTTATTCCTGTCAAGCCCTAGTGCAAAGAGTTAGGCGTTAACTCGGTGTTGAAGTTCGCTACTTTCATATGTGAAGACTGATATTTACTCTGACATACTGTAGAAAGGTGTCTTTATGAGCGATATAGCAATAATAAATACAATAAAAGCAACATCAATAATAACAACAGTTTTAATAACAGTAATAATACTAGTAGTATAGTAATAATAATAATAATAATAATAATAATAATAATAATACTACTACTAATAATAATAATAATAGTAGTAGTAGTAATGGTAATAGTAATAATAGTAATACTAGCAATAAAAATAATAATATTTATTATAATAATACTACTACTAATATAATCATTATCATCGTCATCATCATCATCATCATCATCATCATCATCAACACCACAAAACAACCTGCTTAACGTATTATGGACATTAAAATCAGCAACAACAACTACAGGCTAGAGCCAGTGGCTATGTCGGTAAGATGTTCGACCGAGGATCAATATGTGCGGGAATTCCAATCCTAGGCTCCCCCTTTACGGACATCGCTTTCAAGTTAGGAAACTGACGTTAACATTAGCTTTTTTAGATTTTTTACTTTTTACTACTACCTTTAAAACCATCAAAACAGCAACTAAGTAAACTCTGTCAACAAGTAAACTAAGTAAACTCTGTCAACAAGTAAACTAAATAAACTCTGGCAACAAACAGTTCGTTATAAGTGCAAGTAAATCAATATGTGAACAACACAGAGAGCATTGACAACGACAACGTAAACACTCCACTAACAACAACAACAACAACACTCGCTGCTTTAATATGACAACGACACACTTTGGCCATATTGCGTCTATGATAACGTCGAGAACCACGACATCACCGGTCCGATTGATTTAAAATTGCATGACTGTTAAATACAGGACTCAGAATCAAAACATTTATTTCAAAATTACAACATCATCATCATCATTATCGACGTCCCTGATCCCAGTTTAACCAGGATTGGGATACGAATTGACTTTCTTTCTTCTTTTCTTTTTCTATTGCAAATTTACTACAAATAATCAAATACATATTTAGCAGAGATGCAAAACTTTTGGTGACCAATAAACTTCTAATGAAAAATTAATCAAAACTACAAAGAATCAAACTAAATAATGGACCATGAATGCTAGTTTGAATTTGGCGATAGTCTTGCCAAATTTACTTACTACTGTTATTTACTTTAGAATGTTTCGGTTTCGTATTATTACAATAATGCTATAGTTTCAAAAACATGTAATTACCTAAATATACATGTTAGTATGGGTACAGAGCTTTCCCCCGTCACAGACATAACATAACAACAATTAGAGTGTCACTGTCGTCCATGTCATTATCGAGCACTATTGAGACAAATTCAAGTCGGTTAGCAAAAAGATGGTCCAAAAACGGTGCAAATTCCAAAATAAAATTGCCATAGACCTATATATGCTCATTTATCCTGATCATTTTTTGATCACCAGACCAGCTGAAATTGTGTACCTAACTTCTGTTTAACACATTTCTCTTGCGTATTGGTCTTGGTGATTTGATATGTAGTGATGTGTGCTTTGGGAACGTCCCTGACATCATCCTTTGATGAGGAAACGGACGTTAAACCTTTATTAGTATTATTAATTTAGAAAGAGTCGCATTCATTTTATTTTATTAATAAGATAGTTTTAAGTAAATGTATTGGGACCAAAGAACCAAGTCCACGCCGGTTAATAAATTGAGTTAATTTTCAATTTTCAGTTCTGTGATCTTAATAACGAATATTTTCCGAGCATGCTTTTAATGTTTCGTACATTCCCATTTCTAAGATGTTTCGCATTTTAGCTGTTGTACCAATTTCACCGATTTTAATTTTGTTTAGACGTTAAACCAGAATAGATGGCTTTTCGAAACTATAGCTATACATGTTCGTAAATTGTATATGCATGTATGTGTAGAAAGGAAGATATCAGATGTAGAAGCTACGGGAATGTGGACACGGAGAAGAATAGAAAAGATTAGATAGACCAAAATAATTATAAATGAAATATTCATGTATATGAAGATAAAATATATCTATCCATTTATAGTTGGTACAAAGAGATAGTTAATTAATGCTCTAATATAAATAGAAAGAAGAGCTGGATAGGACATATTCTAAGGGTGGACAGTTTAGTAGAAGATGTCATTGATGATAGAATTTAAAAAATGAGAACAGCGACCGACCGATATTAGGAATGCTAAATGATTTAAAGTTACACTCATAAGTGGACATGAAAAGGAAAAAGAAGACAGAGATGAGTCAGTGTGGAGGCGTTATTTACCATGGACCTGCCAGTAGGCAGTGCACTAAGAGAAAGAGATGGAGATGTATTTCGACGTACAGTATAAAGATCTCTCCACTGTGACATGCTAGTGAGCAGAAAACGGCGTTAAACGTGGTTTTAGTGTTTGATATATGGGTATAATTTGGTCAGATTAATTATTTCTGCTTTTATCTGTGTTTAGAGAAAATATTTTAAAAACTGGAGTATTCTTTTAACTGCTCATTGTGAAATTTAATATGGTAATATCTAGAATAGTTTTTCATCTAATGTAAGACAAAAATACCTGTAGCTAAATGTCTGTGTGTTTCTATGTTGATTTTAATTTTAAACTGTCTGTGTGTTTCTATGAAAGATTTTATTACTAAAATGTCTGTGTGTTTCTACGAATATTTTAGTACTGCAGTTATATGCATATTATTATTTTCTAATATACCGCCGGTCTCTGCATAATACTATGACTTTCTTATGTGTCCGTGTTTTATTACGATGTTATTCTGGCAGCTGTCACGCCGAACAAACGTAGGTCGCTTTTGTCTCAAAAGACGTTTAAAAGGCAAGAGCTGAAGAGGACAAAAAGAAGAACAATATGAAAAAAGTGAGACTACAAATTCATTTTAAAGCTTGAAAAAATCAAGTTTAAAGTCATGAAAGTGTTAATTATTAGTTAATTAAGTGATTGATTACTGTATCACTCCTGTCAGTATGTGAGGGGGTTCAAATCCTAAGCTCGCTCGTCACTGACATTCCTTTCGAATGAGAACACTGACATCAATATTAGCATTACCAGCTTTTTCCTCCACTCCGCGAAATAGCAATAAGTGTTTAACATTAAGGTTAAGAAGCACAAAGTTTAATATCTACGTACTCGAGCTGTCCTTCAAGGTGCGAATCTTTATGGATAGGTAGGTTGTAGTATGTTTAACGTCAAGGTTCAGAAGCACAAGGCTTCTCTTCAAGACGACTCGACACACTCGAGCTACCGTCAAAAAGATTAATGTAACAGTAAGTTACTGTTTAGTCGAGTTGACTTGACAATTTTGTCGACAATTGAATAATAATAATAATAATGCAAATCATTATGGATACGATTTATATAATGATTATAATAGAGAAGTTTAAACGAAACAAAGGTGTTTTATTGCGTACAATTTTTCGTGGGTATAATTTTACATCTAAATCTTGAATGATATAATATATTAATTTTAGTTTCGTGCCTGTGCTACATCTTAGGCAATTATTGTTATTGCTTGAAAATCATTTGCGCGCAAAAACATCGACTTTGCATATTGGAACCTTTATTATCGCAAGCTCTCTCTATCTCTCTCTCTCTCTCTCTCTCTCTCTTTCTCTCTCTGTCTCACTCATTCTCTTTCCCTTTCTTTCTGTCTCTCTTTCTGTCTTTCTTTCTTTCTCTCTTTTCTTTCTCTCTCTCTCTCTCTGTAGTGTTCAGTGGGAGGTCCAATGTTCATATTTATACTCAGAGTATACTTTCACACTCCATTAAGAGCACTTCATAGATCAACAAGCTAATCCCTTAACAACAGACCTTAGCCACACATTAAGGTAGTCTATAGCTGTTTGGGAACAATATGGGTTCTGAAATGGATTCTCATTGCATTCCTCAGTTCGTGCTACGTCGCCTCTTAAGACGCTTGCCGTTTACGTTTAGTCTATTCTCAAGTGTCCCGGGCACAGCATCACAGCCTATAGTTTGAATACAACGATTATTTAAAAACAATGTTTATAGACGTGGTTTAGCGTAGAAAAATTAAGCACATTTCGGAAATACTAAAAAAATACTAAATACTACAATAAGTAATAAGGTTAATCGGTGCTTTAACGACTATTCAAATGACTTTTACTCCTAATTGAGGCTAAAGTAGATCAATCGCAATTTAAGTTTATTGTAATTTATTAAAAGTATTTTAGTTAGCTGTAGTCCCCGTGTTGTGTTCGGGTTGTTTGAAGAATAGACCAACCGGTTACAGTACGTGTCCTAGAAGGCGACTAAAGCACTAAGATACACACCAACGTCAGAAAGGGAATTCGGTTGGTGAGCGCCTAGGCTCCAGAAATTGTTACAAATTTTAAACGAATGGAAAAGTCTCAAATAGGGGATTGGCTGTTGAATGGTATGATGTATGATGTATGACACAGTGGATTTGAGACAGTCTATTCGTATCCAGATCCTAGTTAAACAGGGATTCAAGGGAAGATGATGATGATGATGATGATGATGACGATGATGATGATGACGATGACGACGACGACGACGACGATGATGATGATTTTAGTTAACTGTAGAACTGGCTGATGACTGATTGGTATTTCTCAATCACCACTCCTCTGCGAAGTCTTAACATGAAACCTGCATGATAACAATCCAAAGAAATCACAAACAATAATAAATATCAGGAACAAATTGGGTTAATTTTTCTTTAATTACACAGAATTATAAAATTATACAAGTTAAACTGTACAAACTGTGCAAACTGTAAACTGTAAGCTATACATGTTATATAAGAGGCGACTCTGAGGAAGTTAAGAATCTGAGGAAGTTACAATACAGATTGATAATATCTTAACCTTTTGGTTGAGAAAATTTTGTATATCAGTGGAGTGATCATATGGATGATACCATGAAGATATATATATATATATATATATATATATATATATATATATATATATATATATATATATATATACATGTATATATATATACATGTATATATTTGTATAGATGAGAGAGATATAGAAAGAATGAAAGATAGATAGAAAGAAAGAAGAAAGAATGAAAGAAGAAGAGAAAATAGGAAAAAAAAGAAAAAATGTAAGAAAAGCTCGTGAAAAGAGAAATAAAAAAGAAAGGAAGAAAGAAAGAACGAACGAACAAATGAGAGATGGTGTGAGTGAGATAGAAAGGATGAGAGCGCACAAGAAAAGGGATATAGAGAGAAAAAGATTATGTAAAACAGTAACTCACCCAGCTCCTGTCCCGATGTACTGAAATCTTTTGGCAGTATGGCCCATTTCTGTATACAGTTTGATCTAGGAGTGACTGTCTTGTTGAACTTTGCTATAGTCGCATGAATTACCTGAAACACGAAGGTAATCTTTAGTAGAGGCATGACCATCACAGAATTAGCTATCAGTAAACTGCATGTGTCACTAGAGGTGACTAAGCTGATTATGTCAATAAGAAAACATCTGATAAAATGTGAACCTATATTGCAATACAATGGCCATAAGTCTAATACTAAAGCCAACTTTAACGCACGTAAAACTAAGCCACGTTTAACGTATATAAAGATAAAGCAAAATTTAAATTAAGTAAAGCTAAAGCAAGATTTAATGTATATAAAGCTAAAGCAAAGTACAACGTTAGTTTCCCGCTCGTTAGCATATCAATGACGGCGAGAGTATCATTAAAGGAATTTGAATCCTACACCTACTGACTCGCTGCCGATCAACTCGTCAACAAGTTTAGACAAGCTAAGCTAACTAGATGGCTTAACTAAGCTAAGCGTAGTGACGATATCTATCGTATGAAATAACGTTTAGACTAATTGAGCAGTTTGGTCTGTTACTTAAGATGTTACCATTCCGTTAAATGTTCAAGATATTGCCGCTAATAGGATTGTATGGGATTACACGGGATATTGATTACATGACATGAGAATATGCTTTCCAAGTTAAACGAACCACGAAAGTCAGGTAATGGCAGTGGTTCAAATGGCAGGAACGAATGGGTTCAACTAGCTCTCTTTTTCTTGAAGTGCGTTCCACTTCTAGAAGCCCATATTAGATACTAGGCGATCTCTAAATACACTACAGGGTGGCCGAAAAAATCTGATCATTTCCCTAGTTCTCAATTTCCACTTTTATTTCTGGTTAACGGCCTCAGCTTTTGTGGTGGGATGAACTTATAGGTCAACGAAGTGACAATACTAAACTATTTATACTAGCTTTAATAGGACTATGAGCCTTGGAGCTGCCTCCTAGAAAACACCTTTTTTAGTTTTTCTATGTTACTATGAATTCAAATTAAAATATTTTAATTCAGTAAATTTCACGACAGAGCCTAATCAGTTATTAAATCATTTGTTACTGTTTTATTAATTGAATGAAGAAATCGTTTTTTGAATGTCTCAATAGCGCAGTGGTTAGAGATAACGTCTTGAAGTTTTAAGTGACAGATCCTGAGGTGAATTGAACTCTCGTGGTTTCGAATCCCAGCCACGCTGATCTGAGAGTAAAATCTCGAACATTCACTGGACCGGTTAAACGGAAAATAGTCTAAATTGCCTAACGTTTTAAACATGTTGTATTAAAAGTGATAGATATCAACATAGTTCAAAATTCACAATAATTGATTTTACCATCATTAATTGCTTTTATTATCAAAAGCAATTAATGATTATACATCAACATAGTTCATAAAAAGCGGGTAAAGAAAGCTAAGATTAACGTCAGTTTCCTCACTTGAAAGCAATGTCAGTGACGGGCGAGCTCTGGATAATTTCACAATAATTTGTCTTACTATCATTAATTATTTCTATTTACTGGTTTAAGGTAAAATAGAAGAAAAAAGTGGCAGGGGCAGGCCGAGTTTAGGTATGTTAGATGTTTTAAAGATCCACCTATATGTGGACATGAAGAGGAAGGCTGAAGACAGAGAAGAGTGGAGGCGTTATATACCATGGACCTGCCAGTAGGGAGTGCACTAAGAGAGATATACTGGTTTAGCCTCATGTTCCAGTGATCTACCTTGTCGACGGTGACATCTCTTCCATGTGTGAGATGATGAACCTTGGAGGCGCTGCTGCCTATGTACTTACACCACTCCAGTGCGTGTGGGTGGAGCTTATCAGTGGGCTCCTCAGTCTGCGGGTCAGGAACCGTCTAAAGCAACAACAACAAGAATAACAATAAAGACAATAACATCAGCAACAACAACAATAAAAAATAACAACAACAACATCAACAACAACAAAAAACAGCAGCTGCCAAAAAAACAACAACAACAATAAAGACAATAATAACAACAATATTAATATCAACAAAAGCATAATCATCAGCAGCAACAGCAACAACATCAACATCAACATTAATAACAGCAACAGCAACCATACGAACAACAGAAATATTAATTTATAATAAGAGTACAAACAACTATAATACCAAAGTTATAGTGCTAAAAACAATTATAACAAAGATAATGATAATAATAATAAAAATCTTAAAAATAATACCAATAGTAACAAAAATAGTAAAAACAAATATTGTGGTAACAACAAAAATGTCAAAAATAAAAAAATATTTACACAGATAATTACAACAATAAAAGTAACAACAATAATAACAACAAAAAACGTCAAATTAGTATACAGTAAGTATTCCATTTTTCACTGAACAAAAACTGGAATAACAACAATAACTATATAACAACAAAAACAACAACAACAACAACACGGAATGATAATAATAACAACACTGACAACAACGTCGACAACAACAACAATAATAATAATAATAATAAGTAGTGAACACGTATTATAGTGAAATAGTCAACTATGTTGAGCATTTCAATTTTTTTCATCAATTTGAATACCACATGTTTAATCCGTTAGGCAATTTATTCCATTTTCCGTGTAACCAGTCCAGTGAAGGTCCGAGATTTTACTCTCGGATCAGTGCGGCTGGGATTCGAACTCACGAGAGTTCAATTCACCTTCGAATCTGTCGCATAAAATTTCATGACGTTACCCCTATATTATTGAGATAACACGGACATCACGGATCACATCATCGATCATCTTAAGTTAATCCAAACACAAATGTCATAATTAATCAAGGAGCAATATAATCTTCATCTGAGCAAGTAGCATTTTCTTAGGTTGCTTCTCGTTGCCTCCTCTGCATTGTAGCAGGACTATGTGTAGCTTATACATCCGACATCAAACTATTTATTATGCAGAAATTACATGTACATGTATGTGGAGATTAGGCCTAGGCTATGGCTTGGCCACCTAATCAAATAAATATTATAGGGTGTCGCATAAGTTCGTATACCGTTTTCAAATTGCAGTAATTCGGCTAGTAAAGGTCGCATGTTCATAAAATTTCGTATTCGTGTATAATAGATGTGAATTAGATGTTGGTGCAAGTTTATTTTCATTAGACCTGGAAATGACGTCACACGGCGCTGTCGCGCAATGTGACCCATTTTCTGACTGGCGCAGCTAGAGACACGCTGTGGCTGCATGCAGCGCGTGCCTGGAAATTACCTGATGTTGTCGTCCAGGACCGCAGTCAAGGCTAATCAACGTGTCAATGTTATTGTTCGATGAGGCCGCGTATAATTTATAATATGGATAAAATTAAAATAATACAATTACGTGCACAGGCAGTAGTATTGGCTAAAGAAGGATATTCGCATAAATGTATTGCACAAAAGTTAAATCGGAGTAAGTGTTGGGTTACGAAGTGGGTAGGTCGAAGCAAATTTGACGAAAAACTAGTGGATATGAAACGTAGTGGACGTCCGAAGATACTGTCTAATACAGCCAAGCGTCTCATCCAATCCGCAAAATACAGACGTGGACAGAGTTTGCGCCGTATTTCAAATCAACTGAAAATTCGTAATGAACGTGCTTCTAAGAACACAATTCGCAGATACATGGTTAATGACCTGAAGTGGAAGAACTGGCGTCGCAAAAAAATTCCACTGTTGACTGATGCTCACAAGGTGAAACGTATTAAGTTTGCGCGTGATCATCGTAATTGGACTGTTCAGGATTGGTCAAATGTTCTGTTTACTGACGAGTCACCCTTCAAAGTGTTTTACATACCCAATCCCAAGAACGACACTGTGTGGGGATCACAGGAGAGTAATGTTCCTCCCGCTGCTCAAATGAAGTTCAGTCCCTCGGTTATGGTTTGGGGCGGAATGACTGCACACGGATTAACGAGTCTGCACTTCATTCCGAACGGTACACGACTTAACTCGGATTATTACATTGTAAACATACTGGATAAACTCGTCAAGCCAGCGTTTCAAAGAATCGTAACCGGCGGCAACGTTACTCGAGTAAAGCTGTTCAATGACAATGACCTTGGCATCTTTCAACAGGATGGTGCAAGATGTCATACATCAGCCAAAACAACAAGATGGTTGGAAGACAACATTCCATCGTACATTAAGCCGAAGGACTGGCCACCGAACTCTCCAGACCTTTCTCCTATCGAGAACCTGTGGAGTATTCTGTCGTTTAGTGTCTACCGCGATCCAGAGCCCACGAATGTTGTGCAGCTGAAACGTCGTCTACAACAAGCTTGGAGATCAGTGAAAGTGGAAATACTTCAGACATTAATCAAATCTATGCCGGATAGAATACTCGCTGTCATTAAGCAAAAAGGAAATACTATAAAATATTAGTTTTTGCGAAAATGTGACGTCATTCAGAAAAATTTCAGTTTCTACTTAATTACTTGTACGATTACAAATTAAATTGTACCCATATATTTTATTTATCGTGTCTACATACTGTCCAAATTTGGTTTAAAACGGTTAAGTAGTTCCAGAGTTAATGCAATTTGAAAACGGTATACGAACTTATGCGACACCCTATATTACAATTTGTTAACAAATATCGGATGATATTTAATTCGTCTTCTTAGACCCCTCAGGGATAATCAGTATTAATAGAATTCCTGGATTGTAATTAATCCCTATTCATAGACATATCTGATAATTATTAATTAGTATCCGTACCAATTTCTGAAATTATACATATTTTATACAGCAGCTTAGAAACATTTTAAAAACATTCAATGACGATATTTGACTATATCTGTAGGAAAATGAACCTTATACCTACACGGTTGACAGATTGATAGAGATAGAGGGGGAGGCAGACCTTGAAAGTCATCAGCATTGAGAGGTAGGCACGCTTGTGGCCTACGATCAGGCAATGACTGAGACAGGGAAGCAGGAACAAGATCTGCTCTTCTATAAGATGTGGCCACATGATCTCTCCCGTAGAATTGACTATCAAATCTGATAGATAAACCACAACAGGAAATTAAATAGAGAAATAAAGAATAAAAAACAAAAAAGCTGGTAAAGCTAAGGTTAACGTCAGTTTCCTCATTCGAAAGCGATGTCAGATTAATAACAATTAGTAGTAATCATCAAAGTCATCGTCATAGTCCTCATCATCATCGTCATCATCATCATCACAAACAAGCGTCGCCATCGTCATCATCATCATCATAATCATCATCATCATCATCATCACAATCTGAATCGCCGTCATCATCATCATCAGCATCAGCATCACCACCACTACCATCATCACCACCACCACTATCACCATGTCGATGAAGATGACGATGATTATCACGATGATGAAGATGAAAATATATTATAAAGAACTGGAATATGATTATGTCAGTCCATTGTAGTACAAATAACAGTTTACCGATTTAAAGAGAAACATAAGAGAAGAATCGAACCCTCGAGTCTGGCAGTGACTGTAAGGAATCCACTACTGTCCATTTTTCCGAGGTCTCCAGTTTTCAGCCAGCCATCTTTAGTTACCATTGATTTTGTCATGGCGGGTTTCTGGAGGTACCCCATGCAAATATTCCTTCCATAGAGCAGGATCTAATCGTATAAAATCAATCAATAAATCAATCATCATCATCATCTTCCCTTTAATCTTAGTTTAACCAGAGTCGGGATAAGAATAGACTATTTACAGTCAAATTTATTCATTCGTACCTTAAGTACCTTAAAAGTACCAGCGGTAAAGAAAGGGTTAAGTTCAATAAATAAATATATCAATAATATATGAATTTATTCACAGTTATTCCACAGATTTTTGTTTAAGTAAATAATTGTATATAAAATGTGTGGAGATATTTAGAGTATATACTAAAGTGCATCAATATACAGAAACAGTATAACAACACCAGCTTGAGTCCGTGTCAATGTTTGTAAGATATCCGACCGTGTGTGGGGAGGAAGTTCAAATCCTAGGCTATCCCGCCACTGATATCTCTCTTTAGAGATGAAACTGACGTTAGCATCGGCTTTAGCTCTAAAGAGTTTAAGTAAGTTAAATAAAAGGAATTATGAAAAAATCACGGAATCAGATGATATTAATATATTTAAATGGAGCAGATTGTATAATAAAATAGGTTAGACACTGCACGCTAATAGCCAACTGCACGTTAATGTTGCTTATGGCCAGTCAGAAATATGGCTTCTGAGGTGAATGCCCTTTACTTATTGCTCAATCTCCTTTTACGACACAGTCATTTTGCTAATGATTTACTCTTCAGTGCCCTGGGCTCAACATGGAAAAAGTGTGTATTATTATTTTGATTGAAATAAACATGTGTAACTCTCTCTCTCTCTCTTTCTCTCTATCTCTCTCTCATAATCCGAACAGCTAGCTATACAAACCTCACCAAAGCTGCCTTTAGTGACTTTCTTTGAGATCTTAGCGGTTGAACTGCAGATAGCCGCACCTGAGCTGAGGGGCCTGCAACTCCATGGTAGATTCATTGTCCCTATACCTACGACATGTTTGACGATATGTTTTCAACACCGTCAAATTAGGCTCTTTATGGCAACCCTCTTCCTGATTATTTCTTTATTTTCTAATTAAGTACGCTGTATTTGACATTTATTATGACATGGAAAACAAATAATAAGGTTGACTGAAAAAGTTAAAACCCATCTCTTTCTAAATTTTGACCGCTGGCTTGGATCTTGGACTTGCACTGTTTTGATCTCGTTTTCTCTTTTGGTCTCTGTGTACCAGGCGTCATCGTGTGGTGCTTTGGCACCTGCTTGTGTAGAGTCTGCAAAAGACGTCCCTGACATTCCCTTATAGCGAGGAACCGGACGTCAAATTCTTATTATTATTGATTGGTAGATTGATTCATTTATGGATTGACTGATTGATATTATTTACTAGCTGATAGTCTTATACTTATTCACTGAGTGCGTTTAATTTTGATTTCGGTACTTTATAATCACGTTCAATAACTTTTAGATTTTCAGACTTTTGTTACATTTTATCTTTTTTATCTAAATCTTTTTTATTGACAATAGTATTTCAAAACGATGTAAAGTAAACTATGGGGAATTAAATTCCTTGCTAGTCCGATCTTCAGTGTTTTGTAGTATTCGGCTAATTTTCAATTAGAGTGTTTGCTTGTTCTTGTGCGATTATGGCTATTATTTAGATAGTGCATGTATGCCCTCTTTTGTGACCTTGTGCTTGTAAGTGCATTTGTTAGTGTATCTTCAAAAAACAAAGTTCCCTTTCTCTCTCTCTCTCTCTCTCTTTCTCTCTCTCTCTCTCTCTCAGTCTCAAAACAGATTTCAACTTCAGACGAGAGACCAAATATACGCTTTTAATATAACAAGAAACCAAAGTGATTTACCAGTGCATTCAGTCTGGCCGTACACCTGATGGACGACGATGTTGTAGCTGAGAAAGAACTCGATCAATTGTCTGCAGAGGACACTCACCCCGACGAAGACCATCTTGGTTCTGTCTAGACCAAGAACACTTCTGACTGGTCGATACACGAACATCTTAGCCAGGTAGTATGAGGCAGGGACTGGCTGGCTGAAAATATAATCGACAGGTAGTATGAGGTTGGGTATTGTCTGTCTGTATATACATGTATAATATATAGATGAATATAAAAATATAGTATAATAATATATAATAGACAGGTAGTATAGTAGAGGATAGGCATTGTCTAAATGACAGTATCATCATCATCATCACCATCATCATCATCATCATCATCGTCTCTCTCTATCTTTCTATCTTTCTTAGTGCACTGCCTGCTGGCATGTCCATGGTATATAAGACCTCCACTCTTCTCCTTTTTCCGTTCTCCTTTTCATGTGCACATACGAGTGGATCTTTAAATCATCTATAACATTCCTTTCTACATGTATATATCATTATTCTTGGAGGACTCTGCTTATGAAGAGGTGAGCCGCCAATGCCTTCCTCAGCTTCGACTAACATTTACTGGGCATCATCATTATTTTCCCTTGAATTCCAGTTAAACCAGGGTCTGGATACGAATAGACTATTTTCCATTCGTTTAAGTTTTTGTATAAATTTCTGGAGCCTTGGCGCTCACCAACCCAATGCCCTTTCTGACGTTGGTTTGATCTATTTTTTTTGTCGCATTCTACGACACGAGCATATTTACATAGTTTGTCTATTCTTCATGCAACCCGGACAACACGGGAAATCTACCTAAAAGTATCATAGTTAGATACTAGAGGATGGGCATTGTCTAACTAAAAATATCATTGATAGATATTAGAGGATGGGCATTGTCTAACTGAAAATATCATAGTTAGATACTAGTGAAAGGGCATTGTTTGACCGAAAATATCATAGATAGATATTACAGGATGGGCATTGTCTATATGAATATCATAGCTAGATACTAGAGGATGGGTATTGTTTGACAGAAAATATTCTTGCCAGTTAGTACAGAATAGGCCCTTTGACTCTGAAAGCATCCTAGATAGTAACGGATAGACATTGTATGTCTGAAAATATCAGAAACAGAGAGTGGGGGAAAGTCACTCTGTTCTGATCACATCTTTTACCAGGCAATAGGGGATTGGCACTGTCTGTCTGAAAACGTTATAATAATACGTACACTTATATACGCGCTAGTTTATACAACATGCCGCAGTAGCTCTACAAGTGCAATTAATTGTATGCTCGATCGAATAGAAAAGTTTTGAGTTTCTTCTGGAAGCAATAATGGGATAGATTAGACTTACTCAAACTGACAGGAAGATTATTCCAAACTGTTGGTTCTGATATGTAGAGTGCTCTGGTAGTAGAAAAGCCAGGTAATAGAAGATGGGAACTATATTTCTGAGAAATCGTCATATTTATGATTTATTTTATTTCCCTCCTTCTTTCTTTTTTCTATATTAATTTCTCTCTCACTCACTCTCTTATTCTCTCTGTAGTGGCCCAACGAGTTATTTCAATTTGAAGTCTGCTAGCATACACATAGTATGAGTACTCACTTTTTTATTGAGAATATTTGTTACAAATTCTATTAAAGTCATAACTTAAATCAAGTCGGTAAGACACTCGACGCGGATCAGTATGTGCGGGGTTCAAATCCTGGGCTCGCCCGTCACTGATATGACTTTCGAGTGAGGAAACTGACGTTAACCTTAGCTTTACCAGCCTTTGAAACAATCCATTCCAATCTAAATCATTAAATTAACCGACTATTTTAGTTTTTCAAAAAGCGTAATTTCTTTACCTTTGAGCTAAAATCTAAATTCAAAACTTTAATCCTTCTTAAATCTTAAATGTTAAATTAATGACAAATGCAATAGCTTACAAAAATTGTTTTCGAGGACATTTCTTTCAAAAGTAGCCTTGTTTAACTTTTTCTAACTAAAAATTGCTTAACTTTTAAATTTTTTATTTCTTAATATCACGTCTCTTACCCTTCAAGTTTTAGTAGGTTAGCAGTTATGCCAATTTTTCTGGCCCACTTGATTATCGCCTTTCCTGTTCTACCCTTTTCTTTGGCATACTTCGTCAAGACTTCCTTTAACTTCTCGAACACATGCGGTGTGCCAAAGAACAGCGTAGGTCTGACGGCCGCCAATTGTTCGCAGATATTCTGCAGTAAGAGATACACAATATTTGCACCGGATATCAAAAAAACACTCATAAAATAGCTTTCAATTTAATAACATATTTGTGTTTAGGTTTTGTATTACCTAATCCTTGCAAATAAATTAGTATAAGGACAACTAGTTAGTCTATAGTTCATCTATAAGCTGAAGTGAACTGAACATTTAATTTATCATTTAGTTGAGTTTTGTTAGGCAAATATTTATTGCCCTTGAAGATATTAAATATAAGGACATTTGTTTTGAATATTATTGGCTCATATAACTATTACTATTATCTCTTTTGCATTAACAGCAAGTGATCTCTATTCTACTATATAAGCCCAATTTAATTAAAACTTGTCTGTTATAGATCATGCTACTGTCGTTTTTATCTCTTTACTATTTCATCAATTAAATTTTCTCTTTGATAAAGTGCATGTATGCTGATTGATTCGATATATCTGCAATCTTGTTGAAATCCTTGGGGACTGATTTGTTTTAGACTGAACTTTTTAATCTTTGCATGTTGCACCGATTTTGGACCTTCGAAGTTTGACCCACGGCTTGAATTTGGTTCAATAATGCTCGATGCTGTTATTGGGTAAACATGATTGCTTTCTCAGGGAATGATGCCCCTGCCCAGTAAATTTAAGTCGAAACTGAGGAAGGCATAGGGAGCTCACTTCGTCGTAAGCAGAATCCCCCAAGAATAATGGTATATCAAAGGAATGTTAGATGATTTAAAGATCCACTCGTATGTGGACATGAAGAGGACATCTGAAGATAGCGATGAGTGGAGGCGTTAAATACCATGAACCTGACAGCAGGCATTGCAGTAAGAGAGAGAGAGAGAGAGAGAGCTGTCATTGACGACATCGCCTCTCTAATTGTTGTCGTGCTTTAAATTTATTTGTGTCAATAATTCACCGTCTATCTCATGTACTGATTGCACTGCATAAAGACTAAAGTTAAAAATTAATAAAACCCCGTATTCGGCTAACCGTGTAGTAGTAGTTTGATTGGACGATAGTGACGTTGGCTCCTATGGCTATAGCGATGAAGATGTCGATGAGAGCACCAGAGATATGACACAGAGGAAGGTAGGAGAGAATCTCTTCCACGCCGAATGGAATCATCAGCAGTCTGACTAGTCTAGTGGCTGTCCAGGTCAACTGTGGACATGTAAAACAAAATTCATCATCATCGTCGTCGTCGTCGTCATCATGATCATTATCATGATCATCATCACATCATCATCATCATCATCATCAAATCATCATCATCATTATCATCATCATTATAATCATCATCATCATCATCACCATCATCATCATCATCATCACCATCATCATCATAAATAGTTTGACAAGTCTATTGGCTGTCCATGTCAAAATTTAAAACAAGATTATAAAAGTTAAAAAAGTTTTTGCTGTTGTATAAGTTGTTTGGTTGTGAAACATTGACGTTAAGACAGGAGGATTTATGAAAACTAGAAGCGTAAACCATAAAAGTAAACACACATTTTAGTGAAATGATCAACTATGTTGATGTCTATCAAATAGGCGAACTAGTAATGAAGAACATTCCGGAGAAAAGTTCTTCATTATCCTGTCTTATATTCTGCTGGAAGAAGGATTGAAAGTAAATAGGGAAAAAGTTAAACGTCCGTTTCCTCTCATAGAAGGAGTGAGGATTGTTTTCAATGAGTAAATAAATTCAAACCTCTATGTATCAAAGAATTAAGCTTTTCTTTAAAAAATGTGAAGAGAAATACAACACAAAAAGAAATGAATTTAAAATATGAATAAATTAATACAAAAATTAGCTATGTGCCAGCTAGGATAATCGATAAACACGAAATGGTAACATTAACCAACAGTCGCTGATTTAGCAGTTTTCATCGAAACGCTAAATCATACATTGATTTGCTTTTGGTCATTTGCACTTTTAATTACTGTAAATCGCTTGACTTAGACTAAGCAATACTGTTAGATTAATTAGCTACAGTAACGCTAGGTCATTGAATATTGGATATTTTACATAAAATTTGCAAACAAAACTATTCGCTGCAACTAATTAATTAAGATTAATAAGTCCACTCTAATTGTTGTTATTGCTATTATTATTTTTAATATTATTAATGAGTTTTTAGTAAAAAAGTTAAAATATATTAGTCTAATTGGATCAAAAGCTAAAACTAGGCCATTAATTATAGTCAAAAACATAATCTTCATTACAGGAACTCTAAAACACAAAATAAATATATCTCGAGAATTAAAAAGACAACAATATTAGTAGTAGGTCTATGGGTTTTGTTAATTATTTTTGTTTGCGAATGTAACTTACGTTGTCATGACTCATCATGCATCCTTTTTGTGCACCGGTAGTGCCCGCCTGAAACCAATGCAGGACAATGTAGCAAAATGTAACACAGTGTAGCAAAATGAAGCAGAATGTAGCACAATGTAGCAGAATGTAGCAAAATGTAGCACAATGTAGAAAAATGTAGCACATAAAAGTAGCATAATGTAGCACAAAACAATGTAGAACAATGTAGCACAAAACAATATAGCACAGTGTAGCACACAACAATGTAGCACACAACAATGTAGCACAATGTTGCACACAACAATGTAGCACATATCAATGTAGCACACATCAATGTAGCACGAACAGTGTAGCACACAACAATGTAGCACACAACAATGTAGCAAACACCAATGTAGCACAATGTAGCATACAATAATATAGCACACAATAGTGCTACAATAATGTAGCACAATCCCGGAATGTATGCCGGGGTGTGCCCATAGCGGGGTAGCCCCTGGGGTAGGGAGTACCTGGGGTAGGGTCCCCTGGGCAGCGGGTGCAGAGGGTGCCGGTGGTGCCAGGGTGCAAGTGTGCCCCTGGGGGCAAGAGGACATATTGAGTAAGTGATTAATTGATTGATTGATTGATCGATTGATTGATTGAGCAAGAAAACACTTTGATAGATTGATTTATTTATAAATTGAATCAGTAATGAACGATCGATCATACATAGATCGTTTAATTCATACATTGCTTGATTGATCGTCTGATTGATTGATACCGTGTAGAAGATAGAGCAGCACATGTTCGGTGTCTGAGCGTGCTCTCTGTGGAAAAGCACTGGCTCTCTCTCCTCTAAACCAATGTCCATGAAACCTGACCACTGCCAGTAATTAATCATCCAATAAAATATACAGTTAAATAAATAAGTAATAAATAAGTACATAGTGTTTAATGTTTAATAGAGGATATCATGCTAAGGCATCTCTATACTTTACAACAGTTACGGTAAAACAAGCAATATAAAATAAAATGCACACTGTAAAAATCTCTAAAATGTCAAATAACTATCTTTAGTAACGTAGCTTAATTTTTGCAATCTGAGAGATTTATCAGTGAGCAGAATTTACATGGAATGATCTAGCAAAAAGATGTGTCTTAAGACTCCTTTTTAACTTAAAGGTGTCAGGTTTATCAGAACATCTAAAAAAGTTCAAAATATTTAAAAATTTGAATTTAAGTTATTAAATAAAATAATTAAAATTGAATTATATCAAACAAAAATTTATGATGTTCTATAATTACAGATGACTGTCAGTTTCCACACTCAATGCGCTGTCAGTTACGGGCGAGCCCATGATTTTAACCCCGCACATACTTACATCATGTGTATATGATCCTTTCAGCATCATAATTGAACAACACAGTGACACCAACATACCGAATAAATTTTAGGCGCATTTTCCACGTAACCCTGATATTTGACTATATGCTGCAGGTGAGGTAACTTTGGCCTCAATCCTCTGACGGTTCTCAAGGTCTCCTCAGATGATAAGAGCACTGTGTGGGTCTCTGACTGCTTGAGCATAGACTGCAGGGTGTGCTTGTCTGTTGACTCGTGGATACCTACAGCTATACCTCTAATCAATCAATCAATCAGTCAGTCAATCAATCAATCAATCATAGACTGCAGTGTCTGCTTGTCTGTTGACTCGTGGATACCTACAGCTATACCTCTAATCAATCAATCAATCAGCAAGCAAGTCAATCAAAGTCGGTTGATTGGTCGATAGATCGATTGGTCGGTTTCCAGTCAATCAGTCAGCCAGTCAGTCAATCAGTCAGTAAAATCAGTCAGTCAGTCAGTTAGCCAGTCAGGTTTTGTCCATTTTTACACATTAACCCTATTTGTCATTAATAAATGTCTCCATTAAGCACAATATAAATTAGGCCTACATTATTTTGATGAACTTCAAATAGAACTTTTGGTCATTTAAAAAAGCATTACTAACGAAGTAATTGGTTGAAATGTCTATCTTCAACAAAAATGCATTTCAGTAGCCCTTTCAGAAACGTGCTTGGTGCCCCATCGATTTGAAGCTTGGGTATTCCATTTAAGATAACCTGTAACGCTAATTTCAATTGGTTGATACTTGATTGTTCTATGATCAGAATATTAAACTTCTCAAAGCTACAGTGTCAATGGTCATGATATTGTGCTATTGTGATATTATGATATTGTGATATTATGATATTATGATATTGTGATATTATGATATTGTGATATTATGATAATGTGATATTATGATATTGTGATATTATGATATTATGATATTGTGATATTGTGATATTATGATATTGTGATATTATGATATTATGATATTGTAATATTATGATATTGTGATATTATGATATTATGATATTATGATATTATGATATTGTGATATTATGATATTATGATATTATGATATTATGATATTATGATATTATGATATTGTGATATTGTGTATGATATTATGATATTGTGATATTATGATATTATGATATTATGATATTATGATATTGTGATATTATGATATTATGATATTATGATATTATGATATTATGATATTATGATATTATGTGATATTATGATATTATGATATTATGATATTATGATATTATGTGATATTATGATGATATATGATATTGTGATATTATGATATTATGATATTATGATATGATATTATGATATGATATGATTATGATATGATATTATGATATTATGATATTATGATATTATGATATGATATTATGATATTATGATATTATGATATTATGATATTATGATATTATGATATGATATTGTGATATTATGATATTATGATATGATATTATGATATTATGATATTATGTGATATTATGATATTATGATATTATGATATTATGATATTATGATATTATGATATTATGATATTATGATATTATGATATTATGATATTATGATATTATGATATTATGATATTATGATATTATGATATTATGATATTATGATATTATGATATTATGATATTATGATATTATGATAATGTGATATTATGATATTGTGATATTATGATATTATGATATTGTGATATTGTGATATTATGATATTGTGATATTGTGATATTATGATATTATGATATTGTGATATTATGATATTATGATATTGTGATATTATAAAATATTATGGTCATTATTAATACATGTAGGATACTGCTAAAGAAAGGACGTTTAAAACTTGAAATTACGAGATTTGTGCCCTGTTTGCTGCTTAGCTAATAAAATTAGCCCTTTCTACTAACCCTGAGTATATAGCGGCCAGAAATCCAATGATCCAATACGGAGAATTCTGACCAATGATTGCAACACCTTTACCTGGCTTCAAACCAAGCTGCAATTAAATAATAATAAAATATTATGTCTATTATTTGTTCGCTCTAGCATGTAACAAATTGTAAGGTACGAAATGTAATATCCCATAATAAATGTGCTACTGTCGTCAATGACAACATTAAGCACTGTGAAACCAGTGCGAAATCGACGAGCATCAAAGAAAATCACATATCCATCTAACCGGTCTAATTGACTTAAGTTTAAATTTGATAAGTTTTCTTGTTGAAGAATTTTATAAAAATACGCAAATACCGTCGAAGTGGTTTCTTACCTTTATGAAAGAGCATGCGCATGCGTGAACATTACCAATCAGCTGACTGTAGGTCAAGGTTTTCCACAAGCTATCGTCTTTGTAGGCTGTATACAACATGACAACAATTGAATGTATTACATGGCATTGCGATTTCTATATAGGCAACGATTATTGATAATCAGAGAACGATTTAAGGTTAAGGCCAAGTTTAACGTCAATTTTCTGCTCAAATAGCATGTCGGAGGCAGCGAGAGCAACGGATTTGAATCCCACAGCTACTGATCCGCTGCCGAATAACGTGTCGAGAAGTAATCGATCTAATTGAAGAAAGACAGGAAGAAAAGGAGGCTATAGGAAGACCGAGACTTGTTATGCTGGATGATTTTATAACTAATTTGTATGTTGATATGAAAAGAGAGGTAAAGGATAGACATACATATGTGTGGAGGAGGTTTATGCTATGAACCTACCGATAGACAGTGTACTTAAATATATATAATTATATCATTCAGATGATCAATTTTATTATCAAATTGAATCACTTTATAAGCACACGCGGTTGTCATGAATAAAAATAGATATGTACAATAAATACATAAATACAATAAATTATCATAAATTGTAACTTCAGATATTCTAACTTATTGCCGGTCGGTCAGGTATCTTTGCGATGGTAATTTTTACTAGGTCCATGACAGTCATTGGCTCTGCCGCTCCTGGTCCACTTGCGGTGGTTCGAATCTTGACAGGATCACTTTTGTCGGAGGTTGTAAATAGTTCAGCGAAATTCTGGAGTTCGTCGTCTGTAAAAATCAATCAATCGACCATTTCACCAAACGATCGATTAAATGATTAATCTATCAATTAGATTAGATTGATCTATTAGATGAATTGATCGATTGATCAATTAGATTAAATTCGTTTGACTGGTCGTTCGATAGAAAAATCAATCTACCGCATCAGTCGATAAATCGATTAAGTACTCAAACAGTCAATCGCCCAATCAATCGCCCAATCAATCGCTCAATCCATCAATCAATTCTTTCATCTACAAATGATTGATAAAATTCATCCACCGATAAATTCGTCCATAATTTCACTCATCCATCCATTTATCCATCTTCATAAATTACTCTATCATTCCATCAATCAATTACTCAATTCGCCAATCAAGTTCATATTTACCTGAATAAGAAGGAACGATGTCTAAATCATCATCTCTCAGAGATTCTGATTTATCTTCTAATTTCTCCCAATCCTCCAGCTCCTTCATTTTCTTCAAAACCTTGGAGTCAAATCTTTTCTTCCTATTCATCAGCGTCTGACTGGGGGACTTCGAAAGAGTTTTCTTACCCCTGGGAGCTAGAATGGACTTCTTCGCCGTCTTCTTGGGCTCAACCTATTATAATTTATTTATTATTTTATATTTAACATTAATATTAGTATTAAACACTAATATTTAACTATTATTTTATAGTTCAACCAATTTATTTATAATTAGAATTATAAATAACTAGATGCTATTATTATTGTTGCTACTGTGCTATTTATTCCTAAATTATCTATTATAATTATCTACTAGTATTATGTAACCAATTTTTGACGGTTAATAATTTATAGTTGATAGTTCATATTGTGTTAGATCAATAAATGAATACATGATTCCCTTTTCACTTACCAATCTCTCTCCCTCTCTCTCTCTTAGTGCCTACTGGCAGGTCCATGGTATATAACGCCTACACGTACCAATATGCTTATGAAAATCTTGAATGTACGCGGTTCTAAACTATAATTTCTAACTAAGTATACTGTAGTTGTTGTTTATTATGACATAGAAAACAAATAAGAAGTTTGAATGAATGAATGAATGAAAAAACCTCATCTTCGGCTTGATCTTCTGCACCATTTTTGACCGGAGTTGTTCCTTTTTGTTTACTTAAAGTCTTCTCTTCTTCTGACTTCTGCTCTACTATCACTACTTCGTCAGTTTCAGTTTTCCCTCCGGCTTTATCTTCACTTCCTGAAATCTTGCTGATTCTCTTGGTTGAAGCTGGTGCGGACTTTGCTTTAGAAGGTTTGAGAGACTTTTTACTGCCCGGTATACTCTCATTTGGATCCTTTTCCGAAGTCGTCTCGTTTTCGTTGTCCTTCTTGGCACTTGATCCTACCTCGGTGCCTGTCGTTGAAATACTTCTGATGGCTTTCTGATCTGTTCGCTTGTCGCCTTCATCTCGAGGTGGCGCACCAGTGACTGATTGAGATTTCACCTTTGATTTTCTTCTTATCGTTCGTTTCGTCGGCGACGGTATCTCGCTGACCACTGTGTTAATGCTGACTCGACGCATTGTTGTAATTTAAAACTGAGTTAAAAATCAAATATTTGGTATTTAATTAGTATTTGAATCTTTATTTCATTTTTTTATTTCATCTCTTTCCACCTTAGGTCTACATTTTGGCCCGCTTGCCTTGGATCTTGGACTTGCAATGTTTTGATCTCGCTTTCTCTTATGGTCTCTGCACACTCAGTCGTCATCGTGTGGCACTTTGTGGCCTGTTTGTGTATAATCAGCAAGAGACGCCCCTGACATTGCCTTATGGCCAGGAACCTGATGTTAAATTCTTATTGATCGATTGATTGTAGAATGGTAGTATAGAATAGAATGGGCAAACATGATTGTTTTCTCAGGGAATGATGCCCCTGCCCAGTAAATGTTAGTCGAAGCTGAGGAAGGCACAGGGTGCCCACCTCGTCATACATGTAAGCAGAATCCCCAATAATAATGGTATATAAAAAGGAATGTTATAGATGAATTAAAGATCCAATCGTATGTGGCTGCATCACAATAAACAAGTGCTTTACAGCATGATGTGGAATTACTTAATGAGTAGATTACCTCTTTCACGGACTTTATATAAATTGAGGTTATAAAAATCTAATCTAAGAGTAAACTCTCGGACATTCACAGGACTGATTATGCGGAAAATGGACTAAATTGCCTTTTAACGATTTAAACATGTGGTATTAAAATAGATAGATATCAAAGTAATTGATCATTTTAATATAACGTATATTTTACTTTTTTGGTAATTATTGCACATAGACTAGTAAACTGCCTCCCTACGATTTATTTATAAATAACGTTGTAGTAAATAAATTGAAACAATATTTCCAGAAGATCCTATAATTTCAAAATACAGAGTATATCGTTAATTCTACACTTTAAGCTAAATAAAGTCAAGTTTATCGTCAGTTTTCTGTTCGATACCCTATCAGTGACGGGGAAAGGATTAGAATTTGAACCCAACACTTGCTGATTCGCTGTCCAACAACTTTCCAATAAGCCACCGGTTCAGCAAACTATAACCTTGTCATATTTGATTTGCTGTAAAAGGTAACAAATCAAATTTTGTATTCATTATATTGCCAAACACTTTCACTAGCATTCTTTTAAACTGCTGGACAATTTACAGTTTACGCCCATTTTAACTGTTGTATATGATTATCCGAGATTTACTCTCCGAATAGGTAAGACTTAGAAAGTGAAAGGTAACAAGCGAGTTTAGAACTGGCTTAATTTTGATTAATCTTCTGGCTTGGAATTTTTAAATCATTTTGAAGCAACCACTTATAATTATATCAAGCCTTTTGCAGACATGTTAAGGCATTGAACAGTTTAGCTCTGATGCCATTTCACTTTAGGTATTGTAAATAATAAAACAAATTTACAATATCATACATAAAATATATAATCAGTTTAAACTAAACATAAATAAATCAAATGAATGTTAGTAACAATTTTTCTTTTGACTCTCTCAAATTGATCTTGAACAGCAAAATCCAAAAAATTTTTTTGTCAGCAGCGACTAATATTGAATGTAGCATTGTCACGTTAATAACAATAAAATAATAATAATAATAACAACAATAATAATATTAATAATAATCATCATCTTCCCTTGAGTCCCAGTTTAACCACGGTCGGGGTACGAATAGACAGTCTCAAGTCCTCCCTGTCCTACATCATATCATCAGTCAATCCCCTAATTGAGACTTCTCCATTCGTTTAAATTTTTGTAGCAATTTCTGGAACCTAGGCGCTCACCAACCGAATGCCCTTAATAATAATAATAATAATAATAATAATAATAATAATAATAATAGTAAAGGTTTAACGTCCGTTTCCTCATCCAAGGATGATGTCAGGGACGTCCCCCACAGCACACTCCACTACAGATCAATTCACCCAGACCAATCCGAAAAAGAAATGTGCTGAGGAGAAATAAGGTCTTAAACGAAAGCCAGTCTGGTGATAAAAATTGGCGAGGGTTGATTGATTATGTCTTCGGTGAGAAAATGTAAGTCTTAAGCTTGCTATAGAAAGTTCAAAGAGAAAAAAGAGCGAAGATTAGCAGGTAAAAGTTCCAGAATGTGGGTGCTGCGTAAGAAAATGAACGTCTGCCCAATGATATATTTCCAATATTTGGAACACAAGCTACTCGAGGTCATCAATCGGCTTAAAAGAATTGTTGAAGCAGATTGCATGAAATCGTTGCAAAGTCATGGAAAGCCTTTGCCAAAGAAAAGATGTCTCTCGCTTATCGCCGGTTTGCTCTGTGATAAGTCTGCCTATGCCATTGATAAAGTCAACTCCTTCGGGATTCATCGGGCCCATGGTTTCAATGGCAACCGGAACAACTTCATATCCTGAGGACAGATCTCGGTATTTATCCAACTTCCTAGAGGCGGCATGAACAGCAGCTCCACCGGCTGTGACTGAAGTCGTATTCAGGTAGGAGTTTGCCATAGTGTCAATGACCGTGACGTCCCCTACGGCACATTTACCGTTGCACCAGGGCACTAAA
>CAJHZI010000240.1:295000-335000 GCA_905160935.1 Enchytraeus crypticus | reverse complement strand
TCTTTCTCTTCAGCGCACTTTTTTTTTCTGATCGTTTGGGGTAAATCGATTTCTGTTGACATGTTATGGGGAGACGTCCCTGACATCATCCTTGTAGGAGGAAACGGACGTTAAACATTTACTATTATTATTATTATTGTTAAAGATTACACGACAGAATTTATTTTGCTATTACAGATTACATGACTGAAGTTATTATTATAATTATTATTAGTATTATTATTATTTTTAAAGAAAAGCATGCAAAATACATGCATATGGAATTCATGCAAAATACTTGCATATTAATTTAATCAAGTCATTAGTGTGTGAGTTAATCATCATCGTCACGAATATAGGACGAGTTGTCATTGGCACTGTCACGTATATTGTTGTACTCATCCTTTGCGTAAGCAGCCATCGAGTTGCCTTTATCCACGATGCTATCTCGATCTCCATGGCTGTGTTTATCAATTTCAGCGTATCCGCCAAACTTGCGGATGCTTCCTCCGCTGTCCCTTTTGAGATAGTCGTGCCCGCTGTCCCTGCGGTTGTACTCGTGTCCACTGTTTCTGCGGTCGTAGTCACTGTCGCTATCCCTACGGTCATAATCAACAACGCTACCATTGCTCTTGTGCTTGTTGCACGAGTTACCATCATACGAGTTTCTGTTGACGGTGGTGGTAACCGTGGCCAATGTGTTCTTCCTCTGATAGTGTCTTCGGCCTGCGAGTGTGAAGCTCTCCTACATCCTTATGCTTCTTCACCTTCTTCTCTTTCTTCACCTTGGTGCTTCTTCTCTTTATACCCACTGTCACTGTCGCCCTTGAAAGGGTAGATGCAAGATGATGACCAGCAGGATGCAGCCTCCGCCACGATGTAGGCCGGCTTGATTGCCTTACCCTGGAGGTAAGGCAATCCACTATTCTAATGCCACACTATAAGGCAATTCACTATTACCACGTTCTCTGAATCTTCTATCCTCCCAGACCGTGACCCCGCACACCGCCCTTCTCCTCGTCGTCTGTTCTTATGTACGACTCCTGATCTGTCTCGATGTATGACTGTGTCCATGTGTCTTTGTCTGTGTGTCTTCCTCTCGTTTTCTTCTCCGCGGCTCGATCTTCCTCAGGCTGCCTTACGCTGAACTCGATTCAATACTCAGACTGATCCTACGACTTTCAGTGAATTCTGCCACACTGTAGGTTTGTGTCGGATTCTGGAATCTGTCACAAGCTTCAGTGCACCCTTCCCCGAAGGATCGAGTGTGAGGGAAAGACCCCTCTCCAGGGATTTCTAGAAAAGATCCGACCAGGAAGTAGCTGGGATGGCAGGAGGAAGACTGATCGGCGTAGGATTCGGTGGACGACTTGTCCTTATTATTATTATTATTATTATTATTATTATTATTATTATTATTATTATTGTAGAGTCACGTGATTCATACAAGTATCCTAAAGGGGTCCAGCAGTTAACCTGCACGAATCAAGTTCAGTACATTAGCTAATGAACTATTTCATACGCTAATGTAATCTTTATTCACCAAACAAGTGGCTGTAGTACAAGAAATGAAAATAAGACAACATAAAAATACAAACTGAATTAGGCAAACAAAAATATATGTAAAAGAATAAGGTTTATAAGTGAAGTAACTATATACGGTCATAACTATTCTAATAAGAATGGTTTCTAATATTAGCCTATACGTGCGTTGTCTGCAGGTTGTCCATCAGGATGGATCAGTACACTTGCGGGATGTTATCCACCAAGTAGTACGTGGTCTGGTTATTGGGGTACAGATACTGCTTGGAAGCCGACATTAACTAGTCCCCCAACCCGTCCGTCTACCAAGGAACCATCTAAACCCAGCAATCTAACCCAGTCGAATAGCACCATGTCAACTAAGCTAAGAAAACTCGTTAAAAGAATGGAATATATGAAGCCTTAAACTAAGACCTATACATGTACTGTAATTGTGAAATTACGACCTTCTCTCTCCTCTCTCTCTCTCTCTCTCTCTCTCTCTCTCTATATATATATATATATATATATATATATATATATATATATGCATATATATATAACCCATATATATATATATATATATATATATATATATATATATATATATACTACTAATCGATTAATAACTTCAACGACTGTATTAAATTAATTATTAATTTAATACTAAAAGAACTAAAATGATACACCAATATGCAGTAGAAAGAAAAGTAAAACGATTTCAAATAGCACATGTAAGCGAAATACGTAGAACTTAAAATTATACTTTTGCTACCGAATTACTGTCCACTTTAAATATCACAAACAGCAAGTACTTTTCATGAAATATAATTACTTTCAACCCACAAATTACTACAAAACTCATTAGCACACATTCCTACACTTTACTTTCCTCTTGATTAATCGTCTACTAGGATCCCTTCTAATATAATCCCCAGGTTTGAATATATTGGTGGAACATTGAACATTCATCCCAGTTTAATCTTCTACAGATCACTCTGTCCACATCTACTATTCGATGGAATACATTCAGTTCTACTAAACGAACCCTGCGAATTACTCTTGAATTCGGCTACTACTGAGATTCTTCAAATCTCGTAAATCTCTTTTCAACGTGGCACGTTTTACATCCTTGTTGTCAGTCATCCATCTTGAAACTCCCTCTACCGCCTATCTAGGCATGCCCTCATTGGTCACTTGCCCTGGCTTAGCTGCCGCCTAGGATCACACTTCCCATAAAGCACAATACTTTCAAATTGTTACTTTACTTATACGGCAGTATTATTAAATACTTTACTTGTAAGAGAAATACTATACATCATATGCAAGATATATAGAATCAATATATATATATATATATATATATATATATATATATATCGCTGCTTTTTCTCTCATTCAAGATGTCATCATTCAAGGCATGGCGCATCATGTCTGTCTTACAGTCTACATGCCGATTTTCATCAGAAAAGCAAACGGTCAGAATGCTAAAGATAGACAGTGAGAGAGAGAGAAAGATAAAGACAGAGAGAGGACATGCACTTATTATCATTCTGATATTTACTGTATACAAGTACAATCACATATATGGAGTTCATTACCAATCACTTGAGTAGTACATCAATAAGGGAAGAGAATACCAATGCGACATTAGTGACGGGCGAGCCCAGGATTTGAACCACATATACTGTTCAGCAGTCGAATATCTTAACGGCATCGCCAACGTCGCCGAAATGACCAACATCGCCAATATAGAATGACCAATACGGAATGTCTCAATAGCGCAATGATGAGAGGTATAGGTAACGTCATGAAATTTTAAATGACAGATCCTGAGGTGAATTGAACACTCATGAGTTCTATTCCCGGCCACGCTGATCTGAGAGTAAAATCTCGGACATTCATTGGACTGGTTACACGGAAGATGGTCTAATTGCCTAACGGTTTAAACATGTGGTATTAAAAGTGATAGATATCAACATAGTTGATCATTTCACTATAATGCGTGTTTAATTTGTATCGCCACTGGCTCTAGATGTGGCGAAGTTGGTAATGACGAGCTAAGCCATATTTTATGCAAAGTAAAACAGAAGTCACATTTTATGCTACCTTTATAAGATAATAAAGTTTTTGCACTGAATTTTTCTGTCGTTGTAACTTATAAACTTAAAAAATAAGATGTACCATGAACTTGTTACTAATTTGTCAGAACACACGAACATCTAAGAGAGATGGAGAGAGGGAAAGTAATGGTCTGTTCGCTTTAGAGAATGTTTTCTCGTATCGTTTGATGTAACGGCATTATTAGATTTTTATTTGCATTTTAATAGTATTAATGGCAATTTTGCGAATAGCCTAGTCTGCAGGAGAACAACAGTATTTCTTTATCAATTTACTGTAGTTTTTCCGTGATATATTTAGGGGCCCAATAGAGATATTTTACGCTAAAATGCTCGTTAGTATCAGCTTTTGTTTGAATATTCTATCGACTGATGCTTATTACGGTAACTTACGGTTCTGCATGCCCAAGGAAAGTATGTTTATCATTTTGACTAATTTTCAATATATTTATGATATTGTCAATTATCTTCCTTACATGGAAAATTGTGTTATGACATACCATTCTTTCTTGGATTTTTCTTTCATTAATATCATAATTCATTAATTCAATTCAATTCAATTTAATAAGGATACCAAAAAGGTCATTCAACCCTGTAGATTCACATACACAAGACAAAAACAAGCAAATGCAACAGAAAAAACACAAAATAAATGTGAACTATGGAGAATTTAGAGAACAATAAGAAAAATAATAATATGTGAACTTGTGCGTACCAAATAGGCAAGGGTATAATTATAAATTTAGATTAAAGAAACTAATAAAAATAATTAAAGAAGAACTGGGTCAATTGACCCATTGCTAATTTTAGCAATGGGTCATTACATCACTGCTACAAGTAGCTGCCTATGTAGCAATACAGAAAATAGTAACAAAGTCAAAAGGACATATTTTTTAGAAATAAAATTGTTTAATTTAGACCGGCTCGTAGTCAATAATTTTCGGAATGGTTGAATGGAAGAACGATAACATTGAAGTCTCTCACATGGGGATGTCACGGGTGTGGTTGATGACATCTGAAGATTCTCACAGACTGAGAGAGAATTGAGATTGGGCGGAAAACCGAAAAATATTTAGGAGGCTTGACGAAGTTTTAACAATATAGTAATTAATATTTCTTACTATTATTAGTTATTATTAATGGGATTACTGTTTTAAAATTAGAAAAAGTTAAAAATGTCAATGCTAACAAAATAACCGTCGGTTCTTAAATCTTCTAAACACATACATATATAGTTTTTAAATACTCTTTTACAATGCATACTAGAGAAAAAATGAGAGCCAAAATTCCCGCCATTTGAAGAAGTTAAAACAAGGTGATCATGACGGTAACCAAAATGAACAATTGAAAATTTGCAGGAACATAAAAATACAAATATACTTACTTTTGATCTGTTACAGAAATACTGATGGTTTCAAAGAATTTTTTCTACAATTTTTATCGTGAACTTCAACGATATTGCATAAGATTTCTGCGAAGCCCTTTCTGATACTTCCACGCAGTCTAAAGTTGCAATCATTGTTTAGTGTAACATCTGAGACATTTTTACCCGCTTCTAATATTTGAAGACACAGTGAAAATAAAAGTAAAAGAAAACAAATATAAGTTTAAAACAATGTATGATGTGTATATGGATGTTTTCAGGTATATTCGCGAAAACTGGCTAGAGCGAGAGGCGACATCGATCAGATACTCGGCAGGGGATCAGTAGGTGATGGGTTCAAATCCTGGGCTCTCCCGTCACTGATATCGCTTTCGAATAAGGAAGCTGAAATTAACCTTAGCTTTGCCAGCTTTGTAAAACTATATCAAACCTCATAAAGTCGGGGTTTTAATGAGGCTGATTCCTTGCTGCTAATATTTGAAGACACAGTGAAACTAAAAGTAAAAGAAATCTAATGGGCCCTATATACTTGAAAGTATGTGTGATATGTATGTATGTTATCAAGTATATAATATTACAGTATAGTCACTAAATTATTTAAAACCTCACAAAGTCGGGGGGGGGGGCCGACTTTGTGAGGTTTTAAATAATTTAGGTTCCCCGCGTTTCCAAGGGGCCGTATCCACTCCACTTCCACCAGTCAATATTAGCACCCCACCGGGTGGAAATTGAACCATTTTAAAATATAACTACGTAATCAAATATAGCTTATATATGAATTGAACGATGCGAAGAAAAGTTTAATCAAACTTAGGTTAATATTGTCTGAGGAAAAATAGGAAGAATATAGCCAATTTTCATACCATATACAGAGGATGGGATATTGAGTAACGGTTAGAGTGTTCGTTTCGAACGTCAGTGGCCTGACTTCAAAGCCCAGGTCAGGTTATGCGCAACCCACTCCAACGTGAGCACAGGTTCAAAATAACTAACTCAAGGCGTTCTCAGCCAAATAGGAATATTGCCGGCAGAATAAAATCCACCAGTTCGCCTAATTCCACAGTTAATTTAAAGAATCTTGGTAATACTCGTTCCACAGAAACTCGTATTATTATTATTTATTAATATTATTATTAATAGAGTCGACAGTCAAAAGTCAAAACAGTCAAAAAACAAACAAAACAAAAAAAAAAAAAAAAAAACAGTCAAAAGAGTGACGTCTAAGAAATGGCTGAACTAGTGTTACAAACGCTAAGAAAAAAGAGAATTGCACGGGCCTTTACTTGCTCAGCATATCAATTGTATGAATATTAATTCCCTAGCATAAAATATAAATAAAAAACAATTGTAAAAACACACCTACTCGCCTAATCACAAACCATTTGACCGTTTTAGTAATACCGCACCTAGGTAGAACGCTAGACTACCCTAACAACTTTAATTTTTTCACAAATTTGATATAGCTGTGCAATTTCTTTCACGTCTGAAGCAGAAGAATTTTCAAAGATCTGTAACTCTAAGAGAGTTCGACATTTCCAGAGCAAGTCCTCTGTTTCGATAGTGATAATTTCGGGCGTATCCATCAAAATCTTTTGAAGGGATCAAAATACCCAACTCTTTTTGAAAACTGACGACTGGTTTACGATTGCTTAGCTGATGAGCACGTGAGTTGCGTGTTGAATTTTATTTGAAGACAGATATTGTTGATATAGATATCTTTTTACTGTTTCACGCACGTTACCTAGAATGTATTGACGGCAGGATATCTGAACAGTCTCACCGTACCTGTTTCGTTACCGCTACGTCAGATATCGTCATTTGTTTTCAAATCACGTTTACAGTGATGGGCAATTTTTATTTGCTTCTTTTGTTGACGACATTCTCGTTATTAATTTAGTTTAATTGAGCTTGTTGAAGAGATTAAAATATTTCCTTAAAGAGATCAGTTAAGGACAGTAATTAACTTATTTTCATTTAAATATAATATGAGTAATTAATAACAACATCATCATCGTCACATTTCGTAGATTCCTAACTTAACTAGGAATAGACAAGAAAGTTACGAGACTTTAGAAAATTGTGTAGCAATTTCTCGTAGCCCAGTCAACCACTAATCGCCACTTACTCTGTAGTTATCCGCGTAGATTAAATGTCTAGGTAAACATGCCGTATAATAATAATAACAACAATTAGAGTGCTACAGTCATCAATGACAACATCGAGCACTATTGAGTCAAAATCAAATGGGCGGCGCAAAGAAAGTCCAAACACGGTGCAAATTCCAAAAATATAGCGAAATAGTAAAGCGAAATGATCAACCATGTTCATATCTCTCACTTTAAGGTTGGTAAAGCTAAGGTTAACGTCAGTTTCCTTACTCGAAAGCGATGTAAGTGCCGGGAGAGCCCAGGATGTGTACCCCGCACATACTGATCCGCGGTCGAATATCTTATCGAAATCGCCACTAACTCCAACCTGTTTTCATATCACTTGATTAAACCATAAGGCAATTTAATTCATTTTCGGTGAAACCAATCTTATGAATGTCCGAGATTCTACTCTCAAATCAGCTGGGCCGGGAATCGAACACACGAGAGTTCAATTCACACCAGGATCTGTCATTTAAAACTTCATGACGTTACCTGACCTCTTAACCAGTACGATATTTTAAACATTCCAAGCACAGTCTAAGTCAATTTGCAGTCTAAGTCAAAGTCTCAGTACTGTAAGTTCCCATCACTGGAGGCAGCACGTGTTAGACTTGACTTCTTTGTTTGATGGAATACTGTAGCCCTCCTCTACTGTAACCATTTCAAGACAGATTGTCTCGTGTACACTACATACTTGCTATGTAAAATCCAGCAAGGTCTATTGCAGTTGTATAGTTAGATAGATAGATAATATGTTAATTTTTTCAGCAAAGACACAAAATGCATGATCGACATACAATGCCTCAACAGCAATTCCTACATCTATTGTGCGAAAAATTGGTCGTCAGTGAAGATACAGAGTATCTTATCTAGCTGACTACCGTGATAATTAGGCTACTTACAGTATATATTATAGTAATATAAGATCGCTCAGACATTTAAATAGATTGATATTTACTGACGATTGATTGCTAATTTTTAAAATATTAGTTTCTCCTGGGCTCGCCCGTCACTTACATCGCTTTCGAGTTAGGAATGGCGTTAATGACGTTAACATTAGCTTTACCAGCTTTACCTTTATCTTGAATCACAGTTTATCTAGGGTCGTGATTAGAAATATTTTTAGAAATCTCTGGAGCCTAAGTGCTCACCAAGATAGTGCCATTTCTGACGTTGGGAAACTATGAGTAACTATTTTCTACTGCCTACATGTACATAAAATCATTTTGAAAATGTGTGTGCTATAGTTTTAACAAGTTAGTAGCCTAAAATAATTTAATTAGCTTTTAATTTAATTAGCTTCTAATTTAATTAGATTTGTTAATTATATTCCTGGTCACGCCATTTGTTCGTCAATATTCTATGCTTAGTAGATTGAATTTGATGAAGCTGAAGAATAATTAATTAATTAATTAATTACTTAATTATATTAATTCTAATATATTTATCAATTAATTATATAGATTATAAGTTCTAATATAAGTTACAATTAATTGTATTAATGTTAAGTTTTAATAGGCCTTTAAGTTCTAATTAACTAATAAGGCAAAGAAGAAGAATCGATTTCTTATTTTCAGCAAGATGCCCTTTATTAACAAACATGTAGCCTATATGAAAAAATAATCACTTTAGCAATTGCAAACAGACTTCAAGGAAATCTACAAGCGTTTAAATAAAAGCGGTTTTGAATGTCTACTAAAGAAACTTCAATTAGTGCATAATTCATCACAAATAATAGAAAAAAACAAACACTATACTGAAAGAAATACGGTTAAAAACTGAACTATCAACAGGGACATTAGATAAGACTACGATTTAGCCTAAAGACAATTATTTAGTATTTTAATAAATTGAGTACTACAGAAATTAAAACTTTATGTGTAACATTATTATTCGATTTATATTGCAACCCGTGTTGTGTCCGGGTTGTTAAGGAATGGATAAACCGTGGACTGTACATGTTACAAGAAGTGACATAGCACTAAGATCCAAACCAACTTCAGAAAGGGTATATGTTTGGTGAGAGCCTAGGCTCCAGAAATTGCAAGAATTTTTTCAAATTCCGTTAAATAGGGATTCAGGTGAAGATGATGGTGATGAATTATTCACGCTATTTTAATTGATATTAACCTGCGCAGCTAATTAATAATTAGATTAGCTGTATTTAACTGAGTTACGCATTTTTTATTGATCCGCTTTGCCTAGGTCAATAGGTCATTGATAATATATATAATTTTTTAATTGATGGTGAGTTTAAGACTGATTTTATTAATAATGCATCTCCAACTTGTGCTATTTATCTTTTCGTGGTCGACTATTTGCTCAAGAGCTCTGGAAATTAGACTGGGGTACGTAGATATGGATTATAACAACGGGGCAGTCAGTTTTGCCCTGGACAATGCTCGGTTAAAAGGCTATCTGAAGGACGTAAACGTAACGTAAGTACCCCCCCCCCCTCCCGACTCTTTCTCTCACTCTCTCTTTCCCTCTTTCTTTCTCTCTTTCTATGTCTCTCTCTGCCCTTCTATCTGTATCCCTTTCTCTCTCACTCTCTCTTTCTCTCTCTCTCTCTCTCTCTTTCTATCTTGTTCTCTCTCTCTCTCTCTCTCTCTCTCTCTCTCTCGCTATCTCTGTATTCAGTTCTTTTCCCAACTCCGAAATGTAACTTCAAAACTTACAGTTTTAACTTGGTTAAATTTTAACTTGGTTAAAGTTTTAACTTGGTTAAAGTTTTAACTTTGCTAAATTTAAACGTAGCTAATGGTAAAATAACCATAGGAGTAAAAGTGCACTTATTCGCAAGTTGTACATATACAAATGAATTGATTTATTACTGTTAATTGATTAATTACTGTTAATTGATTGATTATACATGTAAGTTGATTATTTAAAAATAAATTATTTTTAATATAATGTTGAATTATATTATATTATTATCTTTGATAAATGTATTGAATTATTGGATTAATTTATTGCTTTTTTATTGTTTGTTTGACTTATTGATTAACTGAGTGCTGGAATATTGATTGATTGATTGATATATCGACTGATTGATTAATTGTTTGATTGATTGGTTATTTGTTTAAGTGATTTATTGATTGATGAAGTACTAATTAGATTTATTTCCGATAGGGTTTTCTACAAACACACTGGGTGCGACAACCTGGTAATACCTAAAGCCACAATGGATCTGGTGGTATCTGATAAGATAGACGCTCTCATTGGTCCTATATGTAGTGTGGGTAAGCCGTTTGATGTACTTCGCTGAGGCAGTTTGCCAATAGAGACATCAGAAGTTAGAATAAAGTGGAAATTTCTATAACAGTCCCGTACTTTAATTGAGTGAAGCATACTAAATTGCATAAAAGTATATTTTTCAGTATAATCTGATTATGTATGAAGATTAAAATTAGAAAATATCATTTTTATTTCCCTTTCTCTCTCTCTCTCTTTCTCTCTCTCTATCTATCATATTGCACTGCCTACTGGCAGGTTCATGGTATATAACTCCTCCACTATTCTCTATCTTCCGTTTTCCTCTTCACGTCCGCATACAAGTGGATCTTTAAGTCATCTAACATTCATTTTGATATACCACTATTCTTGGGGGATTCTGCTTATGAAGAGGTGGGCCCTCTATGCCTTCCTCAGCTTCGACTATCACTTACTGGGCAGGGGCGTCATTCCCTGAGAAAACACTCCTGTTTACCCATAATAATTTGTAGTAACATGTGATGGGGGACGTTCCTGACATCATCCTTGTATGAGGAAACGGACGCTAAACCTTTATTATTATTATTGTTATAAAAATCCTGTTAATCCAATAATCAAAATGTCAATCATTTTTACAGAGTGCGCACCTGCCGGTCAGATCACGTCCTACTTTGACGTCCCGATGTTTCCGGTAGCCTGTATGGACGCCTCAGTCAACAACAAGTCCTTGTTCACCACCACCATCAGAGCGGTGGGGTCTTTCCAAACGTTCGGCAATGGATTGAAGAGGGTTTCTAAACTTCTCTATTTTCAATTATTACGCTAAAAAATTAAATATTTATGAAAATCCAAATCAACGGCTGAAAGAGTGTTAGTGAGCGCATAGGCTCCATAAATTGCTACAAAAATTTAAAACGAATGGAAAAGTCTCTATTCGTATATCTCCCTTGGACAAGCTGCGAATCAGGATCAGATTATGATGATGATTACGATGATTTGCTAATTTGTTGATTGCTAATTTTAATGAATTACTCCAAAATTTATGTGTTTGACCCTTGGAAACATTCATGAACGACAGTAGCACAATGATGTTGTTGTTCTTGGCAGGTTTTCCAGTTCTACGGATGGCGACCTTATCTTGATGTTGTATATAGTCATAAACGACGGTAGCACTCTGATTGTTTGTATATAGTCATGAACGACAGTAGCACTCTAGTTGTTGTTTTATTGGCAGGTTTTCCAGCTGTACGGATGGAGGCGGGTGGTGATGTTGACTCAGACCGGAAGCGAGTACTGTTCCTCGGGACAGGCTGCCATCAACCAGGCGCTCACGTCAGTGGTGGACACCATAGAGTCCGTGGACATGCAGACCAATCCCAAGGACTCCGACCTTGAGTTTTACCTCAAGCTTATACAACAGCGTGGAAGAAGTAGTCCTTCTGTTGTCATTTATATAATAATAATTATATAATAATTATAATTATTATAATAATAATAATAATAATTGGCATCAGCGATGGGAACGAGGCAGTTACAAGACGCCATCCTACGTAAATGCTCCCTTTTTGCCGATAGATCCATGGACGTTGCGTTGTCAGTTTGGTACAAAAGCCTCACCTCTAGTGCTCCATCTTCCACCTCAGTCAGTAACCAGAAATCATGGGACCGTCCTATAGTGGATCGAATCAGTCTGTTAGAATTTCAGTCCAATGCAGTAGACAGAGCACGACTCCTAGCTGTATCAACCAAAAGAAGCAGTGACTGGCTTCACGCTCTCCCTGTTGCTTCTTGTGGGCTTTTTTAGACAATGAGGCGATTCGAGTAGCCGTTAGTTTCCGTTTAGGGGCGAAAACTTGCGAGCCTCAGATGTGCCCCTGCGGTCATGAAGTCGACGCTTTAGGTCTCCACGGCCTCTCCTGCAAACGAATCTCAGGTAGAAAGTCTCGCCATCACAATTTAAATGACTTAATATGGCGAGCACTTTCAAGAGCAGGTATCCCTTCCTCTAAGGAACCAAGTAGGTTGTCCAGATCAGACGGCAAGCGTCCGGACAGCATGACTTCAGTGCCCTGGTGCAACGGTAAATGTACCGTATATGACGTCACGGTCATTGACACTATGGCAAACTCCTACCTTAATACGACTTCAGTCACAGCCGGTGGAGCTGCTGTTCATGCCGCCTCTAGGAAGTTGGATAAATACCGTGATCTGTCCTCAGGATATGAAGTTGTTCCGGTGGCCATTGAAACCATGGGCCCGATGAATCCCGAAGGAGTTGATTTTATTATTGGCATTGGCAGACTTATCACAGAGCAAACCGGCGATAAGCGAGAGACATCTTTTCTTTGGCAAAGGCTTTCCATGACTTTGCAACGATTTCATGCAATCTGCTTCAACAATTCTTTTAAGCCGATTGATGACCTCGAGTAGCTTGTGTTCCAAATATTGGAAATATATCATTGGGCAGACGTTCATTTTCTTACGCAGCACCCACATTCTGGAACTTTTACCTGCTAATCTTCGCTCTTTTTTCTCTTTGAACTTTCTATAGCAAGCTTAAGACTTACATTTTCTCACCGAAGACATAATCAATCAACCCTCGCCAATTTTTATCACCAGACTGGCTTTCGTTTAAGACCTTATTTCTCCTCAGCACATTTCTTTTTCGGATTGGTCTGGGTGAATTGATCTGTAGTGGAGTGTGCTGTGGGGGGCGTCCCTGACATCATCCTTGGATGAGGAAACGGACGTTAAACCTTTACTATTATTATTATTTTTAAAAAAATAATAATAATAATTATAATTATACTACTACTACCACTACTACTACTACTACTACTACTACTAATTATAATAATAAAATAATAATAATAATAATAATAATAAAATACTGTCTGTATAATAATACTAAATGCTGTCAGTTTCGTGGCACATTGGCGAATGCGGCCTCTCAGAGCGTAGAGGAATTATTTTAAACATTTCTTTTTAATCTTTCTTTTAATTAAATAAAGTCCGTATTTTATCTTATTTTTTAGCCCAGGGCCCAATACAGCCAAGGGCAATTAAAAATTATAATAATAATACAATATGATACTATATCGAGTGATGAACCAGACATAGATTTTTGAAGCTTAATTTAGTCACTTGATTTAGCTGCGCGTCAATAAACGAAGTTAAGCTACTTCGGGCCCGGTTTTTATAAAAATGGATGACCACCTTGAAATATCGATTGCCGACAGCTTTGAGTGAAAAATTCCCTGAGTATTGAAAGGTTATACTTGAAGTTCGCCCCGGTTGCTATCAGTGTGCTATCAAAGGCAACGATTACTTACAACCATGACTTGGAAGGAGAAAATAACAAAAACAACAAAAACAACAACAAAAAGGAAGCTTTGTGAGGACATGCGGTTGTCATAAGGGTCATTATTAAGATTCTACATTTGCTTTAGAACTATTGATAGCAATTTTAGGAATCTATGACCGCTCACCATCCGAATTATCTTTCTGAAATTTGTTTAGAGCCAGCTGCTTTTTCGCTTTTACGACACGTGCAGTCCACGGTTGGTCTATTCTAAAGTCACCCGGACACAACTCGTATAGCTATACGACCAAAACATATGCATGACATTATTTTTATTATTTGAATTTAATTTTTAATTTTTTTGCTATAGCGAAAGCATCTATAATTTAATTCTAAATTTTATGTCTTTCGATCACCAATTAAAAATATGGTTCTCTTAAGTTGCTAATGTTGACAGAGAAGACAAAAACAGTGCAATAATGTTTACTAAATGATTTAACGTCCTATTCTCTGTGTCCTACTCTCATCTTCATAAGCACTAGTAAAACGAATTGTGACTCAATTGAACGATGATGTCCCCATTTTTAATTTATTTTAATTTATAGTTTTATCTTTATTTCTCAATTTTCATTCTAGTCGTGATTATATGTCACTGGGAGCCGGTACAAGTGGCCAGGGTTCTGTACAAGGCTCAGGACTTGGGCATGACAGAAGGTGACTACGTCTTCATCAGATACTGGACGTCTCCCACAGATGTCAACAAATACTTCGCAAACTTCAATCTAACAGCAAACGACGAGACAGTGGCACACAAAATGCAGGCCTACTACGCTTTCAAACAGGTTTGTCAGTGTTGATTTCACAATATTTTTGGAATTTGCACCGTTTTTGGACCTTCTTTTTGCTCGCGGGCTTGATTTTGTCTCAATAGTGCTCGATGTTGTCATTGAAGACTGTAGCACTCTAATTGTTATTAATATTATTTCAATCCGTTTAAACGTACTTTATGTCATTGATGACTGTTTATGACATCCTAGATTAAATATTACGTTAGTTTAATCCCTTTAAATTTACGTGATCGTATTGATGAGTGCATATCGTATCATATATATCTAATTAAATATCTAATTTACGCGTGCGAACCTATCTCTTTCAGCTCGTAAGGCATTAATAACAAGTTTGCCTTTACAAGCAGGAGACCTTGGTTCGACTCTAAAATAGACCGCTTGTGAACGTATTCCCTGCGGCACTAGATGGACGTTAAGCTAAGCTTTTAAATAATTAGTTAAATGCCATTATTTTTTTAAAATATTTAATTAAATATTTAAAAGATTAAATTACGACGTTAATTGTTTCTACATTTCCCCGCTGCGCAGCTGACCTACTGGAATCCAGAATTTAGTCGTAATGCATCGATTGCTTTCATAAATGAGATCGTGAGAAGGAACAGGTTGCCTCCCTTGAACAAAGTCGTTCCTCTCAATGGAACTGTAAGTATATCAACTTTCCTAAATATTGTAATTTATCATCATCATCTTCTCGTTAATCGTCGTGAATTTCATTTTAACTAGGGACGGGATTTTTAAGCTTTTACATTCGTTTTATGAAATTTAGTAGCAATTTCAGAAGCCTAGATGCTCACCGACCGAATATCCATTCTGACGCTGATTTAGATCTAATGCCTGGTCGCCTTTTATAACACCTTCAGTCCACGGCCTATTTATTCTTCAGCAGCAAGGACACAACATGGGTAAATTATTACATATTATCATTTAAAGTATAAATAATTGAATATTATTATTTGGAAAAGTATTTAGAACAATGAAATTTCTCTTCAAGTTATCATCATTGAGGAGGGGTTTAACCCACCTGTATAATCACGCTAATCAATAAGCGAAGTTAAGTAATGTCCGTCACGGTTAGTGTTTGGATGGGCTCTCACAATTGAAACATCGAGTTTTGATATCTTTGAATGTGCAAAACCTGCGCCCCCTGCCATTTCTCTATCGGAAGCACCGATCACAAATGACCGTGTATGGTAAAGTAAACACGCATTATAATGGAACGATCAACTATGTTAATACCTATCACTTTTTAAATCACTTGTTTAGACCGTTAGGCAATTTATTCCATTTTCCAAGTAACCAGCCCAGTGAATGTCCGAGATTTTACTCTTAGATCAGCGTGGCTGGGATTCAAACACACGAGGGTTCAATTCACCTCAGGATCTGTCAGTTAAAACTTCATGACGTTGCCACTACGCTATTGACACATTATATCATGACAATGGCGGGTAAAGAGGAAATAACGAAAATTACAACAACATCAACTGAGCAAAAAACTCTGTACCACGTGCAGTATATCGTGTCCTTAACCGTAACAACAAAAAATATTGAAAATGTAATAATAATAATAATAATAAAGGTTTAACGTCCGTTTCCGCATACAAGTATGATGTCAGGGACGTCGAGAGTATCTGAGAACTGAGCGACCTGTCTCATCTAGTGAAAAAGACATGATTAGAGTGTCTTAATAGCGTCATGACGTTTTAAATGACAGATCCTGAGATGAATTGAACCCTTGTGGGTTCGAATCCCAGCCGCGCTGATTTGAGAGTAAAATCTCGGACATTCACTGGACTGGTTATACGGAAAATGGACTAAATTGCCTAACTGTTTAAACATGCGGTATTGAAAGTGATAGATATCAGCAAAGTTGATCGTTTCACTATAATATGTGTTATTATTAATATTCGCGTGTGGTACGAAGGCATAGCTGAGACCTGTATTTGCGATGATGGCGTTGTGGGGGTGGGGATCCAGCCCCGCTTTTGCAGATGTGCGACCCCCTGCTAGAGATTTACCCCCTCGGTTTTATCCTCCCATTGTGTCCAAGCCCCGATGACCCCCTTGGAAAGCCTTCGACTCCCAACGACCCCCCTTTAGAAAAGTTTAAGAAACACATCCTGCTGATACTCAGCTTTAAATTATTTTTCGTTTTTCGTTTCGTTTCATTTTTCGTTTTTGTTGTAAGAATTGTTTTTCTTTGCATTCTTTCACTGCAGCCCTCAGAGTACGCAGTGTTTGTCCATGACATCACCATGCTCTGGGCGGAGATGGCTTCAGATATGATACAACAAGGGCTTAACTTCAGCGACGGAGCTCTCATGCTCAACTTTTCAAAAGGGTTTCAATTTCAAGGTGATCTATTCTTAATACTATTTAATAATAAGTTGCCTAATTTTGCGATTTTTGACACTTTCTAAACTCACAAAATTGTATTGTGGACGGGATACGTCGTGATTTGAACTTTCTGCATATATGATTAAATATTGTTACGTGTACCACTTTAAATTTTTTACTTTGCTGGCATTTCATATATTAGATATCATTCTTTTGAGTTATCTGAAAAAATATTAAAAATTTGCGTTCTCAAACAATTATTAAAGTCATTTTATTTAAGTTGTAATATTGCATAATTGTTATAATTATTGCATAGTTGTAATAATTTCCTTTTTCTTTTTAAAAATAAGGTTATCTTCTAAAAATCCTATTTCTTATTTTTAAAACTTTTATGCCTTTACATGGAATTTTTAATGCTTTTATGCAACTTTGAATGCCTTTGTCGGAGCCAAAGGCGATGTGGGTAAGATATTCGACCGCCGATCAGAATGTGTGGGATTCAAATCCTGAGCTCGCCCGTCACTGACATTTATTTCGAGCAAGGAATCTAGCGTTAACAATAACTATACTTTTTAGGGCTATTTCTATTAAATTAAAAATTAGTTATTTAAATTAATTGTTATATAATTTTAATACGATGCTTTGATAATGTATGCTATGCAATATGTTATAAACTATATAATATACTTAGAAGCAACAAGTAGGACAGGAGCAAAATTTATTTAATATAGGTATTTAGGAGCAACAGGTAGTTAGGTAGAGTTATATATGTTATACACTATGTTATATAATATATTTAGGACCCACAGGTAGGACTAAGATAAACGACAACGCAGACTCTGACAGAATGCTGACGATGTGGAGCCTAGAACCAGGGTGGACCATCTACACACCATACTTGAACCTCGACCCCAGTAACGAATCTGTAAACACTTGTCTTCTTACTAATGATCTTGCTAAAATCTCTCTCTCTCTCGTTCTCTCTTTCTCTATCTTTCTATCTATCCATTTATCTCTCTCTTTCTCACTATCTCTCTCTCTCGCTCTTTCTCTCATTCTCGCACTCTTTCTCAATCTCTCTCTCTCTCTCTCTCTCTCTCTCTCTCTCTATATATATATATATATATATATATATATATATATATATATATCTAGTGTTCTGCCAAATGGAAAGTCGAGGGAATATATTCCTACTCATATGCTACTTTTCCATCTCCGTAAAAACATGCCGCTCCTGCTTCCCTCTCCCTCCGTCTCTCTTTCTGTTTCCTCTCTCTATCTCTCTCTTTCAATCTTTCTCTGTCTCTCTCTCTCTCTCTCTCTATATATATATATATATATATATACACGTCTCTCTCTCTCTCTCTCTCTCTCTCTCTCTCTCTCTCTCTCTTATCCAAATTAGGTCAATTAACCAATTAATAAGAATTTCCTTTATTAAAATTAAAATGAGAACAATTAGTATCTCCTTGCTGACAGATTCTGGTGAGTGTGATTTATGGTGAGCCCGTCATTAACATAAATCATTAAGCGGGGGTTCAATTCCCGGGCTCACCCGCCACTGATATCGCTTTCGAGAGACGAAACTCACGTTAGCATCGGCCTGGCATCTTTTTTCTGATATATGAACTTGTTATTTGCTGCAAATGAGGAGAACTCTGCAAATTATTTTAATTATAGATAAACAACAACTGGCCAATTAAAATTTGATTTGCAGAGTTATAAAAATTGCAAAATAAATAAATAAATAAATAATAATAATAATAATAATAATAATAATAATATACAATACAGTCTGTTCCCGTGGTACTTTTGGTGACACGGCATTCCGGAGTGGATACCATGATTAAAAAAATAATAATAAATAAATAAATAAAAATAAAATAATAATAATAATAATAATATTAATATTAATAGTAATTATAGTTGTAATTATAATTATTATTATTATTATTGCATGTTTTTCGCTAATTGCAGAATATTGAAATTGTGAGAAGCAACGTGGTATGGGGGAAGAAGACAAAACCACCCATTGATACACCGAAATGTGGCTTCGACAATGAGCTATGTAATGTTAACAAACAAGGTATCGTAAGAGTAAGACACCGCTATTTAACTAAAATACTAAGTTCTTTTTGCGCGTTAGGCAGGTGCTCTCTCCCCCTCTCTCTCTCTCTCTCTCTCTCTCACTCTCTCTCTATCTCTATCTCTCTCTCACTCCCTTTCTCTCTCTCTCTCTCTCTACCTCTCTCTCTCTCTCTCTATCTCTCTCTATCTCTCTATCTCTCTCTCTCTCTCTCTCTCTCTCTCTATCTCTCTCTCTCTCGCTCGCTCTATTAGTGCACTGCTTGCTGGCAGGTCTATGGTATATAACGCCTTCACTCTTCTCTGTCTACCGCTTTCGTCGTCATCTCCACACCAGGCAATTATAATATTATTATAAATATGCGTGTATAACGTCCGAGTGATGTAATTATTATGCGAGTGTTCTATATTGAGGGTTTCTTACCTAATATAGCACTTGCTTCGCTGATTTTCTGGTGCTTCTTTAAATGTATTTACGCGCGACCTAATTCGATATATCTAAAGCTGGACCGGTAAATGGATGAGACAACTTATAGAAACTTAAATATCATCCGAAAATTATAACTGATATCAATACTTTGCTAATGACCTCTATGACCTCTATATAATATGCAATCATCATCATCATCATCATCATAAACGTCTTCTTCTTCTTTTTCTTTTATTCTTCTTCTTCTTTTGAATCCCAGTTTATATAGGGTCGAGAATAAAATACTGTGTAGCAATTTATGGAGCCTAGGTGCTCACCAACTGAATACCCTTTTAGACGTTGGTTTGGAAATAGTGCTTTGTCGCCTTTTATGACATGTGTAGTGTACGGTTGGTCTATTCTTCAATAACTCAAACACAATGTGTACATGAACCTCTATAACAACAACAACAATAAAAATAAATTTCTACAGCTGTTCATGACAACATTGAGCATCATGGACTCAAATCAAAACCGATGAGCAGGATGAGGGCGGTAAAAGTTACGAAACAAAACCGATATTTAGTCCAAGGAATGTACTAACAGAATGAAGGATTGCGTGTTGATCTCAGTTCATGAACTTTAGGTGGATATTAAAGATAAGAGAAAGGCTTTCAACCCGCCTATAAAACTGTTCGTAAAGTAGGAAAGGCTGATCAGGAATTGATGAGGGGGTGCGCATAGTGAAAGGAAGAGAATTCCAGATCTCTGGGGCAGCAGGCTGGAAGGTGTTTTTATTGGTTTTTATTGTGTTGATTCGTTTTTAATGGGTTTCATCAGGTTATATTGATTTTGATTGTTTTTTGTTTTTGTTTTGATTGATTTTTATTGTCTTCACTGGTTTACATTGGTTCTATTGGTTTTATTGGTTTATTTGTTTAGGACAAGTAACGATCATCGCTGCCGCCACCTTAGCGGCCTGCGTAGTCGTGGTCATCATCATCATCGTAGGCTATGTCATCAGGTAGTATTCTTACCTAATCTTTTGCGCAAGGTACGCCAAAATCTATAGAATTACAACTGGGGCAAATGACCCCCCCTCCCTTGACGATGGTTCTTCTGCATGGGTAATTAGGCCGAATTAACTATTAACTATATTAAATAACCGTCTACGCATGTAGAAAGCTATTGTATTTGGTTTCTGAAGAAACAGTGGCACCTGAGCATCTGAGCACGGAACACTCTATTGAACATTCAAATTTAAATCTCCGTATTAAACACCGTTATTTTACGTAGTCATTTACTTAAAATATGAAGTTGTATTTCACTGTGTTTCAATGTGTAACATACCATTTCGTAGTGTAATATACTGTTACCTTAATCGTTCTGACGGTAGCTCGAATATGTCGAGTCGTCTTGAAGATAAGCCTTGTGCTTCTGAACCTTGACGCTGAGAATACTGCAGACTGTCTACCTACCTACTGTGTTTCAATGCTACAGTGAGTAGAGGAGTTTTGACTAATTATGCAAAGTGTTGCCCGAAATGTTCATGGCATAGTGAGATGAAAGCTGTAAAAAGCTCTAATTAGTCTTTGTAACGGGGGCTCGAATATGTTGAGTCATCTTGAAAGGACATCGTATGCTTCAGAGTATGAGGTTAAGCATACTGCAGGCAACATCAGCATAGAGTAGTTTCTTCTGTAAGTTTGATGCTATCGTATATTTTATGTATCTATTGGATTCTTTTCTTAGTTATATTTATGATGAAAGTGTTTTGGTTTTGGGATACCTGCTATATGTTTATGCTTTTGTACATGGCCTGTTTTGTCGTATTTAATTATTGTAAAGTATACAAATGCATTTGCATAATATACATGTACATGCACTATAATAAATAGCAAGCATAAAACATTAGTTGTATGTGCATGTAGTACATGGCTAAACTGTTATGTTCTACAGGGCAAAGCGAATTGAGCAGCGTATTCAACAGATGATATGGAAGATAAGCTTCGAAGAGCTTAGTATGGTGGCTCAGAACACTTCTAACTCCATGGTAAGCTTCTTGCTCCTGTACGCCACAGCTCAAAATATAAAAAACAGCTCAGAATAAAACAAGCTGGTTCAGCTAAGGTTAGCGTCAGTTTCCTAACTCGAAAGCGATGTCAGTGACAGGAGATCCCAGGGTTTGAACCCGCACATACTGATCCGCGGTCGAATATCTTACCGACATCGCCACTGGCTCAAGCCGATTGATAACAATTTAATAACCGTGGCAAGGACATTAGTTATAGTTTGGTTGCTACGTGCTAAGTCTGAGATATCAATTGTAGTTTAATATACTTTTTTTTCTTAATTTAAAATTATAATAAATGGTATAGATTCTAAATCAAAGTGGTATTTTCTACCTAAATTTTGTATAAAATTAAATTAATTTTGAGAGAATATGGGTCCTAAGTAAAGGGGCTTCAAAGTAGAGGTAGGAGTGTGTAGAATGTCATAATTGCGTAGGGATAACGTCATGAAGTTTTAAATGACAGATCATTAGGTGAATTGAACTGGTGAATTGAATCTCGTGGGTTCGATTCCCAGCCGCGCTGATCTGTAAGTAAAATATCAGACATACGTGTACACTGGACTGGCATTACGGAAATGAAATAAATTGTCTTACGGTTTAATCATGTGGCATTAAAAGCGATATATATCAACATAGTTGATCATTTCACTATAATGGGTGTTTACTTTTTAGCTTCTATCGTATATCGTTATACTTCATCGTATCTCATCGTACCTCATCGTATCGCATCGTATCAATCACTCAATCAATCAATCAATCAATAAGAATTTAACGTCCGGTTAATCGCTATAAGGCAATGTCAGGGACGTATATCATTGTATCTCACCGTATCTCATCATATCTCATCGTATTTCATCGTATTTCAACGTATCCATCTCATCATATGTCCCTGACATCATCCCTGGATGAGGAAACAGACGTTAAACCTTTATTATAATAATAATTATTATTATAATTATTATTATCATTACTATTACTACTATTATTATTGTTAATATTATTATTATTATTTTAATATTTATTATTACTATTATTATTATTTTTATTATTATTGTTATTATTATTTTTATTTTTATTTTTAATTATTATTCATTTTATTATTATTATTGTTATCTCATTGTGTGGACGCAGAAGTTGAAGTCATTCACCGGGATGGCGGACTCTCAGATGACACTGAACAGTCAGTGGGCCTCTGGGGAGTGTCAGACAGGTGAACGGCTGGCGCTGTACAAGGGAGTGACTGTGCTCGTAGTCAACTGTACCAGGCGCTTCGTTACCCTCACCCGTCCTGATCTCATACAACTTATCAACGTAAGCGCACATGTGCTTCATAGAATAGCATATCTTTCTTAATACACTGCCTACTGGCAGGTCCATGGTACATTGCGCCTCCACTTTTCTCTAGCTTCCGTTTTAGCCCGGCTTGATCTCATACAACTTATCAACGTAAGCGCACGAGAGAAAGAGAAAGAGAGAGAGAGAGAGAGAGAGAGAAAGAGAGAGGGTGGAAGATAAAAATAGAGTTTAGAGAGAGAGAAAGATTGAGAGAGAGAATGATTTGTTTACTGCTTCATAGCAATAAAGCTCAAAGCTGGTAAAGCTAATGTTAACGTCAGTTTAATATATAATGTTGTATATATAACTTAATATTTTAGTATCAACGTAAGCACTACAGATCAATTCATCCAGACCAATCTGCAAAATAAATGTGCTGAGGAGAAAAAATATCTTCTTTTATTTCAAAACAATCCGACAAGCGCAAATAGATAACATATGAGGAAAAAAGCTAAAGCTGGTAAACCTAAGGTTAATGTCAGTTTCCTCAATCGAAAGCGATGTCAGTGACGGGTGAGCCCAGGATTTGAACCCCGCACATACTGATCTGCGGTCGAATATCATACCGACATCGCCACTGGCTCCAGTCAACGATATTTACGACTAAAACAGTTGAAAGATTTAAATCACGGCAACGTAATTTGCAGGATAAGTTATGCTTCTTTTATAAATTTAATATACGTTCAATGTTGGAGACGTCCCTGACATCATCCCTGGATAAGGAAACGGACGTTAAACCTTTATTATTATTATTTATTATTATTATTTTACAAAATCTTCATTAGCGGCTAATTGTTTCTGTTCTGTGCGTTGCGTCAGAAACGATTTCTATAAGTAAATATATTACTGCGCAGTTGAAAGAGTTGAATCACGACAACGTACAGAGTTTCATAGGAGCCTGTGTAGAACCTGATCATATCTGCTACGTTGTGCAGAGATGCAGTCGAGGAACTTTACAGGTTATTTACTATACTACACAATATGTCGTTGCTTACTGCATAGATGTGTATATAAGCCATTATTAGCTTCTTCATTTCATTCGAAATATAATAATGAATTGCTAATTGCATCAGAGAAACTAGTTCTAGCAGGCGTCTACTTCCACAAATTCAATTAAAATACATTTATTACTTGACATTATTGTCAAGTAACTTTCGAAAATAACTAGTATAACTTACACAGTCATGTTTCTTAACGTCGATTTTCATATTTTCTAATTGATGTCGAAAAGATATTCTACCGCGGATCAGTATGTGCAGGGTTCAAATCCTGGGCTAGCCCGTCACTGACATCGCTTTCGAGTGAGGAAACTGACGTTAACATTAGCTTTACCAGCTTTATAACACGCCGTTGATACTCAATTTGTTTGATACTAAAATGATTTGAATCTCCATTAATATTTCCAAATTGGGAATACGTAAGTGCCAAGTTAACGGGCCTTAGTGTCGCTTAACGCACACCTCCACTTGAGTTTTATGTCTATTTATTTCGTTTCTAAATGTCTGTTTAGTATGGCGTGATACTGAAATAAAAAATTCACAATAGTTTTGATTGAAGATAATATTGTAGTATATTTAACGTCAAGGTTCAAAGCACTAAGCCACTCTTCAAGATGACTCGACACACTCGAGCCACCGTCACGAAGGCTAAAATAAACTTTCAGTGTTAAAGAATTAAGAGTTAACGTTAACTTCCTTTATCCATTGAACAAGACTTAGTATAGAATAATGTATTTTAATTACCGTGAGTGAGTAGGGCAGATGCCAGCAAACTCTTCTCTGAGTACTTTAGTAGAGATATGTCGCAGTTTTGTGGTGTTTAAATTTTAATATTAAACGGCTGCGAATTAGAATCTGCCAAATATCTAAGAACATATTTGCTTTGATGTATTATTTGTAGGATGTAATTGAAGATGATGAAAACAAGCTTGACTGGTTCTTTCGCCTGTCTCTCATTTCAGATCTCATAAATGTATTTATCATTTCGATATCTAGATCCTTTAATATTTTCTGTAATCTAAAAATCTCTGCAGAAACCTTGATTTTCATGTTATCTCAGTAGATATTTTGATATTGATATTTTTATCTATCGTCCTATATTTATGTAGCCAAACTGGAGCATAAGGTTGTTATCCTTATATTTTCTCAGAAATTTCTCAAAAGAGGATGAAATATATTTATTGCGATACAGGAATATCATTTTAACTCTTAGGGCATTGCACTCTAACTACAAAGCTTGATTGAAAACATATTCTTTAACTACAAAGCTTGATTGAAAACATATTCTTTAACTACAAAGCTTGATTGAAAGCATATTCTTTAACTACAAAGCTTGATTGAAAACATATTCTTTAACTACAAAGCTTGATTGAAAACATATTCTTTAACTACAAAGCTTGATTGAAAACATATTCTTTAACTACAAAGCTTGATTGAAAACATATTCTTCCAAAATTCAATACAAACAGCGCTCGATATCTTACATGATATCAACAATTACTGGTGTTATCATAATTACAATGTCATTACTATATTCCACAAGCTATCCTATTCTATTTAGAATTTAATACTTTGTGTATTCCAATTAATATCAGTTCCATAATACAATAATAAAATATAATAATAAATAAATAATAATAAATCAATATAAAATACAATACAATATACAATATGATTAATATTGTATTGATATTTTTATTATTAATGAGACGGCAATTATCGAATCGTTGAATAGTAAGAATAAATGCAATAATAAAAATAAAAATAAAGATAATTATAATAATAATAATAATAATAATAGTAATAATTATAATAATAATATTATTATTATTATTAGTATTATTATTATTATTATTATTATTATTATTATTAGTAGTAGTAGTAGTAGTAGTAGTAGGAGTAGTAGTAGTAGTAGTAGTAGTAGTAGTATAATAATCAAAACGGGTTAGGATTTGAAAATTTTATACTTGGTTGGGTTGGGTTGGGTCCAGTTAATGATTGGTTGGATTAGGATGCAAATATGGATGTATATCCACCTGCGATCTAAACAAGTAATCCAATCATTTCAGGGATTATGCTACCTACACAAATCCGTTTTCCATTCACACGGAGATCTGAACAGTATGACGTGTAGAGTGGACAATCGATGGTCACTAAAGATCGGATGTCCAGTTCTGGAAGCTTTTCGAGAAGGATCACAGACTGGAAAAGCGGAACACAGTGTAGTTGGAGATGCAGCTGGAGGCGTTGGACATGAGAATGAGACTCAGAAGTACAGGAGGCTCCTATGGACTGCTCCGGAGCTGCTCCGAATGAGCACTAGACCTCCGTATGGGACTCAGAAGGGAGACGTCTACAGCTTTGCTATCATAGCGCAGGAGATCACCTTTCGAGCTGCTCCGTTCTTCATGGATAATGTAAATCCTAAAGGTATAGGTCAATTAATCCTAGAGGTGTTTTGCGTTATGGCGCTAGGACCAAAGTTATTAAGCCTGTCTCAATAAGAATGAGTAGTGTTATTAATATCGTTGTTTCTCTCTATTTTTCTTTCTCTCTCTCATTCTCTCATTCTCTCTTTCTCATTCTCTCTCTCTCTCTCTCTCTCTCTCTCTCTCTCTAGCCCCTCTTTCTTTATCTCTCTCTTATGCTCTGTCTCCTCTCTATCAACTATTTGACGCATTTCAATTGTACCTTCATTTACATTCTTCGTCATTCATTGCTATGTAAGCCTAACGCAGATTGGACCTAATTTCTAAATTAGCAGCTTATTAGTTTAAAATTTAAAATACTGTACAAATGTCGAGTACTATCCGTAATACTATGTAGTATATTTAACCTCAGAATCAGGAGCACAAGACCACTCTTGGAGACGACTCTTCACACTCGAGCTACCGTAAGAGATACTGTTTCATAATAATTACAGGGCTCTTTAAAATCGCTAATTGCGCAGCATACTGTTAGCAATGATTTCTTTAAAAACAGTTTTGCACGAATCTCAATACTTAGTCTCAGTTTTAATTGCAAACTCTAATGTTTTCTAATCTTTCTATAGATATTGTCATGAAAGTGACAGAGGGTGGAGCTAACCCATGCAGACCACTCCTACCACCGCAGTTTATAGAGATGCCTGCAATGATTGACATCATACGTCAGTGCTGGGCGGAGTCTCCTAAGGACCGCCCATCAATTGATGATATCAGTAAGGTGATGAAGAAGCTAAGAGGAGGGGGGTATGAGTACTAGATTTAATTTTAGTTTTATTCACATAAAGTTATAGAACTTATAAATTATAAAGTTATAGAACCATCTTAGTCTCTCTCTCTCTCTCCACCTCTCTTAGAGCACTCCCTACAGACAGGTCAATGGTATATGGCGCCTCCATTTATCTCTATCTTCCGTCTTTCTCTTCATATCCACCTACGAGTGGATCTTTAAATAATTTATAATATTCCTTAAACATATATCTTAGTATGAAAATCATCGAAAATCGAGTTTTAACAGGCTAAAGGTTTGAATAACAATTTGAGAGGGCTTTTCCCTCGTAACGACAATGACTTTTGTATAAAATGAGTGAGTTGTTGTTTTTGAACTATAAAACATGCAATAAGGTATGATTGTGTGCATGGGAACGTCCGTTTGCCGGAACACTAGAAAAAGATAACATCAAGTGACAACATCAAGTACTATAGAGGAAAAATCCAAAACGACGAGCAAAATGCAGATGGGCATAAAAAGGAGCAAAATGAAGAAACTTGAAAACCAGCCTAAATATTTTACACTAACTAAATAAGAGGTTTTTGAGAAAATATAAATAAAAAATAAAATAAAAATATATAATTAAGTATAAATATAAATTACATTGCTTCATTGTTATACTGCTTACGTTAATCAAAATGTGAGGAATTCTAGCAGAGTACCTGAGTTGAAAAGTAATACTATTACTTATTAATTGTTATACGCTAACAATAGGCTACCCGTGTTTTGCCCAGGTTACTAAAAAATACACCAACCGTGAACTGCACGTGTAGTAAAAGCCGACATAGCACTAAGATCCAAACCAACTTCAGAAAGGGCATTCGGATGGTGAGCGACTAGGCTCCAGAAATTGCTACAAAATTTTCTAAAACGAATGAAAGAATTGTTTACCATAGAGGATGGGAGAAGATCGATTTGTATTCCGACGCTAATTAAACTGGGATTCGGTGGCAAATGCTGCTGCTGCTGATGATATAATAACAATAGTGACAGATCCTGAAGTGAATTGAATTAACAGTGATAGATATCAGCATAGTTAATCAGTTCATTATAATGCGTGCTTACTTTTTATAACAGTATTATGCCTTCTATGTTGTGAATGGACTCTGTAGGAAGGTGGATATCATTGATCATGTTCTGGAGAAACTTGAGAAGTACGCTAATGATCTGGAGTCTATCGTAGAACAGAGAACTTCAGAACTTCTCGATGAGAAGAAGAAAACTGACATGCTATTGAATAGAATGCTGCCTCCGTAAGTATTTCAACCTTAAACTATTACAACCACTGAATGAATGGAACCTAAAACTAAGTTCTAACTGATATCTCTCAGCAGCCAATAACTAAGATATAAGAAATAAGTAAATTTCAAATTACATGGTTGCATGAAACACTAGTTTGAAAGTAAGTGTCATTTGTTGACATATAATAGTATAGCAGATGTTAATAGAGATAGAAAACTGATAGCTATTGAATAGAATGCTACCTCCGTTTGTTCAACTATATAACATATTCGTATGTTCAACTATAGTGTGGGGGTTACGTCATGAAGTTTTAAATGACAGACTTGAGGGAATTGAACTCTTGCGGGTTCTAATCCCAGCCGCGCTGATCTGGGAGTAAAATTTCGGACATTCTCTGGACTGGTTATGCGGAAAATGGTCCAATTGCCTAACGGTTTATACATGTGGTTTTAAAAGTGATAGATATCAACATAGTTGATCGTTTCACTATATTGCCTGTTTACTTTTAACAGCGACATCTCTAGCCATAAACTATCATAATCTATTCATTTCTCTATATCAATATCTGATACATCCAACTGCACAACTATTGCGAGTAATACTAGCAGATATAGAAAGCGGTAGCGATGGATAATAAATTAGATTACGTACATGCGTTAAATGTACAAACACTTTCATTATAATATTAACAATCCCTGTATTACATAGATAAAGCTATGAAATACAGGGATTGCTTAGCTTTTTATCATATTAATAATCCCTGCATTACATAGGTAAAGCTATGTAATACAGGGATTGCCTAGCTTTTTATCATATAAACAATCCCTGTATTACATGGTATAGTTATTTAATACAGGGATTGCTTAGCCGTTTACAATATTAACAGTTCCTTTATTACATAGGTAAAGCTATGTAATACAGGGATTGCTTAGCTTTTTATCATATTAATAATCCCTGAATTGCATAGGATATATGTAGTTAAGATAACTTAAAAGCAATAGCACATTTCAGTGACAGTTGATTCATCAAAAGGGCTCGTTTTATATCGAAACTGCCTGATAGTTATCACAAACTCTAGTTAATGCATAAAAATTGAGAAATTTATACAATTAGCCTTCGTGTAGGGTAAAACTTATTGCTATCTTCAATGGCTCTTCATGAGAAGGAATAGAAGTTTGTGCCTTTGATCTTCTGAGAAAGTTTATAATTTTTAAAGAATTTGTGTAGCTCAAAGATTTAATTGCAATCATCCATAACTTAAAATTTCGTTACTAAATTTTAAATTTGAATTAAATTTACATTGTAAATTGAAGCTTTGATTGGATCGCTTTTTAAAGTTATAATAATTAGAAGTTTTTTAAATTGTAATAATTTTCCAACAACATGCCACAAATGCCACCGGGCCTAGCTGGTGGCTTTTTGGAAAGTTGTTCGACAGCTGTTCAGTACGTGAAGGATTCAAATAAAGAACTCTCTCTGTCTGATTTGCTACCGCTTAGCTACCGATAAATTTGTCTTTAAAAGTAAGCTATATTTTGTCCGTAACCAGAGATGATAATATTCTTCGAAATGTTACAACTCTTCAGTGCGTGCGAATTTAAGAGGCCGTTAAAACAAGAATGCTTAAGTATATATCTTTAAAAATGTATCTAGAATATGTTTAGAATAACACAAATCATTTTTCAAGTTACGAGATCATATATATGACAGGTCTAATTACTATTTCGGACCTACATTTTGACATAAGATCTAAAATTGCAAACTTCACTGTAATTTTGTTGCTAACATCCATAGGTCGGTAGCAGATCAGCTAAAGATGGGAAACACAGTTCCACCTGTTATGTTTTCCAGTGTTTCCATCTACTTCTCAGACATCGCCGGCTTTACAAACCTCTCGTCAGAGTCGACTCCGATGCAGGTCGTAGATCTACTCAATGATCTCTACTCAACTTTTGACGATACCATTTCAAGGCATGATGTCTATAAGGTTAGTTAAATCCATTTTTACTATTAAAATTAAAATCAGTGTACCGCTATATATATAGGCTATATATATATACGTATATAATGTATGTATATATATATATATATATATATATATATATATATATATATGTAGTAGGCTATATTTTCAGGATATTAAAATATATTTATTTGTTTATTTATATATTAAAAATATATTCATACATTTTTGTTGATATATTTGAATGTGTCAATGGCGCAGTGGTTAAAGTCATGAAGTTTTAATTGACAGATCCTGATTGAATTGAACTCTCATGGGTTCGATTCCCAGCCGCGCTGATCTGATCGGACACTCACAGGACTAGTTACACGAAAAATGGACTAATTTGCGTAACTGTTTTAAACTAAGATGTTAAAAGTGCTAGATATCAACATAGCTGATTTGTTCATTATAGTATTTGTTGCTGATAATAATATTTTACTTGATCTTCCAGTGTTTTCCAGCGCTTAGAGGAGAGTCTTAGCCTTAAATCAAAGCCTAATCCTTTAGTTCTCACAGGAATAATATAGCTTAGCCATGAACTAGTTTCACAGAAAGTCATGGACTCCATTCTTACCGCTATAGGTGTAAACTACAATCATAATCCGTACATCTAACCTTACATCTAACCCTGTGTGCGAGGTTCAAATCCTGGGCTCGCCTGTCACTGACATCGCTTTCTAGTGAGGAAGCTGACGTTAATATTAGCTTTTTACATCTATACCTTTGCTATTCGGGAAGTATATTCGTATTTGTGTGGGATTAATGACGATGAATTAATTAATTTCCTGTATCGGGGTATCAATTTATTGAATTCATGCCTTCAATCTACATCTATCAGTTAGGATTATATAATTCATAAACTTTGGCTTAGTATATTGAATTGATCATATTATGGCGTATATCGAATAAACAAAAATATTTAAACATTCAGGTGGAGACGATAGGAGACGCGTACATGGTGGTAAGTGGACTACCGGTACAGAACGGTGGTAGACATATCATGGAGATATGTAACATGGCACTGGATCTACTCAGTGAGGCGTCCGTCTTTAAGATACGTCATAAACCTGAAGCAGCTCTCAGAGTCAGGATTGGTATCCACACCGGACCCTGCGCTGCAGGTGTGGTAGGACACACGATGCCTCGCTACTGTTTGTTTGGAGACACCGTCAACGTCGCCTCCAGGATGGAATCTACTGGAGAAGGTGTGCTAAACGTTTCATAAATTAAAAGTAGTGACCAGAAGGCAGATTCGACAATCAAACAGCGGATCAGTATGTGCAGCTTCAAATCCTGGACTCGCCCCTCACTGATATCACTTCCGAGTGAGGAAACTGAATCCGCACGTACTGATCCGCTGTCGGATATCTTACGACATTGCCACTAGCCGGAGAGTTTTCTGTAGTTGTCTGTTCCTATAGATAATGACATCATACGCTGGTTATGAACCAGACGTTAAATTATATTGTTTTAAGTACAGTTCCAGTTAGGCCCTTTTCTGGCGGGATGTAGTGCAATTGGTTTAGCTGCGCGTAAATAGTAAATGAATTTAAGCTCTATCGTCATCGGTTAGTACTTTGTGGGTGACCACTTTGGACGACCGGGTGTTGACAGCTTCGAATGAAAAAATTCTCATAGTTTCGGAAGGTCATTAATAAATCTACCCAAGCTGCAAATCTATGGGCCATAAAAAGGCAACGATTACTAATAACCACGGAGATGAATGAGGAAATTGGCCATAAAACAAGCATCTGTGCTTCCTGACCCAGTGTGCCGTTAATAGGTAAAAATTGTTTGCCACTCGTTAGTCCTCATTAACTAATATTCTCTTCCTATATTTCAGCTTCCAAAATACATCTCAGTTATGAGGCGGAAGAAGCTCTGCGTAAATTCGTTGGGTACAAAACGGAAGTGAGAGGAGAGACTTTCGTTAAAGTATGGCTAAAATAATTATATCTATCGGAGTTTAGGAAAATGTATTATATTTATAAAACGCTAATTTTCTTAAACCTTTAGTCTATATGGCTATATGCAACCTGCATCGTCATCATCATTATCATCGTCATCATCATCAGCATCGTTATCATCATCACCATCACCATAATCATATCGTCATCATCTCGTCGTTATCATCATCTTCATCATTATAATAATCATAGCTAGAGTCAGGAATACAAATTGGCCGTCATTATTCATTGATTTTAAAAAATTGTAATAATTTCTGAAACCTATGCGCTCACCAATTGAATTCCCTTTCTGACTACTGGAACTTAGAGTTTTGTCGCCTCTGCGATACGTGCAGTCTGTGGTAAATCACAAAATTATTCAATTCTTAAATTCATCAACAACCCGTTCACTACATGGGGATATGTCACCTAAGTATTATGCAGAAATAAATTCATAGACAGTCTTTTATTATTTAAATGTTTCTTTTGTCACCCATAGATAGGGATACTGACTTTAAATTTCAATTTTATTTCTTTCATATCTTGATATTAAATACGCATCATTATTTTACATAATTATAAGTAAATGATCTATTTAACTTACTGCCATGAAACTGCGAAAGAAGATTTAGTGTTTATGCTGATACATTAACTATGTTCTAATATTTCGCTAGAATTGATTTAAATGATGTAAAGCAGTGACTGATTTTCATTAACTTAATTGAATAATAATTAATAAAATTAATTAATTTAACCCAAACCGCGTTGATATGAGAGTAAAATCTCGAATATTCGCTGGACCGATTATGCGGAAAATGATGTAAATTATCCAACGGTTCATACATGTGTTGTTAAAAGTGATAGATGTCAATTAAAGTGATCACTTAACCATAAAATCTGTTGGTTAAAAAATTTAATAGTAAATAATATCTATGAAATGAACATGTTTATTTATTTCTAGGGCAAAGGAATGCTAAACACCTACTGGCTACTTGGCAAAGCATAAAGAATAATGGTGTAAAGTCGCGACTTAATGAAAATATTAACATTTTTAAAACTAATTTACTATTTATTTATATTATATATTATAGCGATGTAGGACACTCAACATATTCGATGCAGTAAATGTTGTGACCTTTATTGTTTCTTATATATTTACTGGGCAGGAGCGTGCATTTACTGAGAAAACTATCCAGTACAATGCTATACAATGCCATTTAAAAACTAAAAATTAATGTTTAACGTCAGTTAAACATTTGACAGCATGTCAGTGACAGGAAAAGGACTAGATTTGAACCTTGAACTACTAAAATATAAATCCCACCAGCAATCTATAAAAATCTTTATACAGCGCTTCAATTCTAGATCTTCCTCTAAGTCTCTCCTCTACCATTCTTCCTTCTATTGCATCTAAGGCCAAGGTAATGCCAATTTTACTGTCAGTTTCCTGCTCTAAAAGCATTTAAGTGACGAGGAGAGCACTGGATATGAACCCTGAACCTAATGAACCGCTGTGTGACAACTTACTAACAGGACTTGACCCGTCATCATTATCATCATCACGTATATTCCTTGAATATATTTAGATAAATGTTAGATCACTTTGAATATTTTATTAAACTCTCAATAAAACTGTTTTCTGCTGATATACACGTAAATAAATACAGGTAGATATTTATGCTACACTAGAATACAGGTAAAGTCCTTATTGAATAAATCTGTGAGAAATCACTCAGAGGTATGCTTTTGGTGGTTCCAAAGCGAACTTTCACATTATCTCTTTCTCTCTCTATTGTTAAATAGGCCCTATATACTGTATATATATATATATATATATATATATATATATATATATACTATACATGTATATATATAAATGTATACATGTATATATATACATGTATACATATATATACTATGTATATATACATGTATATATATATATATATATATACACATACCTAACATGCAACATATCATTGCTTCAGAACTTAATACACCTGTGTTGTTGGTCACTTAAGTTTGTTCAGGATTTAATTCTAGACGTGCATGAATTAATTTTAAAACAATGAAATAGAAATGCAGTTAGTGAGATTCATAAATAAAGGACTATACATGTATACGTGTATCTAGTGTCAAGTTGGTGCAATGGACATCGATCAATTAGCATAGAACAATACATCAGAACAAATTTCAGCACAGTGCATTATCTGCAATCGAGGTTAAACAGCCTTCTGTATGTCAGATTACAGCATACTAAATCATAACATACGGGTATGGAAGCAATATCAATAAATTAATCAGAGATCATTTCCGCAAACCCTTTCGCTGAGCTTGGGTATAAAGCAATTACTATATAAAAATGAGAAATAAAAAGGATCCGTTTATAGTGTACATGTAATACGAGGGAGAGGTAATGCTTAGCTAAAGCGGTACTGGAAATAATAATTACCAAATACAATTAGTCCTAATAATAACTAATAACAAATCATTATCTATTAGTTAATTGTCCAATCGATGACGCTATTACCTTGTCAATTTTAAGTCAAATTGAAAAATACTCAATCGAAAATGTTTTCTTTGTCTGATTTGAAGATTTATTTCTTTAATAAAATGCAGATAGAGGTCTAATTATAGAAATACTGGAGAAGGCGTAAGATGTTCTCATTTAGTGCAGAAAATAAAATGTAAGAAAGTGTGTACAGATAAACGGAGAGAGAGAGAGAACTATGTTTATTTAAAAAAATACACTCAAATATGCACACACACAAGGCCGTCAAAGAGGTTTAAAAAGCCAATCTAGTTGATAAACAGTTGATAAATGCTATAAGAAATAGGAATGAGATTAGGATAGGTCACTTTCTAAGAGGAGAAAGTTTATTAAATGTGGTTATGGAAGGTTGAATGGAAAGAAAGAGAAGCTGAGGTAGACCAAGATTACGAACGTTAGATGATTTAAAAATCCACTCGTATGTGGACATGAAGTGGAAAGCAGAAAACAGACAAGTGCGGAGGCGTTATATACAATGGACCTGCCAGTTGGAGTGCACTAAGAGAGAGATAAAGAATTTTTTTATTTTAAAAAGTATATTTTATCATCATTTATATTTTTAGAAACATTGAAAGTGAATATTTAGAGTATGTCTCTCACACTGACTGGAGCCAGTGTCGGTGTTGGTAAGATACTCGACTGCGAATCAGTACGTGCGGGGTTCAAATCCTGGGCTCGTCACTGATATCGCTTTCGAGTGAGGAAACTGACATTAACATTGATGTTTTATATGATGCGAGGTGCTATTTTAATCTAACAGAGACTTAGCAGAATATATTCCTGGAAAGCCAAGATATTTAAAGTTGCCAAAAGGAAAGAATAGGATATCATCATCAGTTCCTTGCTTCCTGAAGAGAAAATAGGGCGGCAACATTTCACCATTCTTTTAAGTCTTTAGAAACCCCCGCAGCATCTTCTCATGCTCAAAGCTTTCAAATATTTGTTGATCTCGTCGAACCAAGTACTTCTAGGTCTTTCTCTTTCCATTTTTCCTTGATTTGGCTTACAAATCATTGCAGTCTTTGCATATCCAGTATCAGGCATTCTTAATATGTGGCCCATGAACCCCACTCTTCCTTTCGCAACTATTTCATCTAATTTTCTTTCTCCAAAACTTTCAGGTACTGTTTCATTTTTATACACTCCCAATAGTGAATAGCAAAGGAAAGAATAAGATATAGATTTCTTAATTTATGTAGGTTTGACCAAATGAAATAAACAGAGTTCAACGCAGGTCAATAATTGGTGCAACTGTAATCTAAACTAAGCCAAATATTCAAGCACTACATCTAATATGACTTGTTAAAGTAAATATCAGACAGAGATAGTCAATTTATCTAAAAATTCTACTGTATTAATTAATTATGTTTAATATTTTAAAAAGAAACGTCAGACTTATTATCAACGCCAAAGTCAGAACGAGCATTCGGTTGATGAGCGCCTAGGCTACAGAAATTGCTACAAAATTTTGTAAAACAATTGGATAATTTCCATATCCTACAGATAGAATGGAGAAGGTCTATTCGTATCCCCACTGTATAGCTAAGCTGGGATTCAAAGGATGAATATTTTGAAATTTAACTTTTATATAAATGTCTAAAACCTGCCAAAATTTATTTTATGGAATTGAAAATTAATGTATAAATCCCACTGGTTCTGTCACGTGTCACGTTTCTTACTAACAATTACACGGTGTATAACTGAATTGAACTGAATGAATCGATGAAATGGTTTTGACAGAACGTCGGCCATCGATCGAACAATAAGGTCCCAGGAATAAATCTAGTCATTGGAACACAGAACTGCGATGATAGAGGAATAGATTCAACCAGGTACGCGGCCTGTGGGTTGTTATATTCTGAGAAACGCTGGAGCTGGTTATTAATTGAAGCATGAACGACGTTGATTGCAACGATATTCAACTCTGTCTCTGATATTTATTGTCCAACACACGTGACGTATCATGTTCTTTTGCGTGGAATTGCGTCGTTTTAGTCTGAATTGCGTCGTGTTGTATTATTCTCAAGAAATGTGTCATCTCAGTTGTCGAATGTTGATGCAGAGTCTGCCAAAGAAGTACCTGCCATTGTCTTATAGCGAGGAAGCGGACGTTAAATTCTTAGTATAGATTGATCGATAGTTTAAGTAGACTTGTCAAAAACTTATCAAAATAATCTAAAAGTACTTCTACGTAGCTAATTACATAACAGGGTAAACAATGAATTAAAGTGAATTTGGGTTCCCGTGTTGTGTCCGGGCCAGTACTGAAAATAAGACCAACCGTAAACTGCACAGGTCGTAAGAAGCGACTAAGCAAAAACAGACAAAGGCAACTGAAACCACCCCATGAAACATTAATCTCAACTATAGGCTACACTAACGTATGGAAATGTCAGAGCCTTTTTGAAGGGATTAGCTTAAATAAAAAATAACAATAAATTTAATTAATTAATTAAGAATAGTTATACATTAAATAACATGCATGAAAATTAAACTTTATGTTGATATATATCACCTTCTATACAACATGTTTAAACCATTAGGCATTTTATTCCATTTTCCGTATAACCAGTCCAGTGAATTTTGAAGATTTTACTCTCAGATAAGCGCGGCCGAGAAACGAACCCACGAAAGTTCAATTTACAGCAGGATCTGTCATTTACAATCACTTGACGTTACCTGACGCCTCTGCCACTGCAGAGGCAGACCGAGATTAAGTATTGTAGGTGATTTAAAGATCCACTCGTATGTGGACATGAAGAGAAAAGCGGAAGACAGAGAGGAGTGGAGGCGTTATATATCATGGACCTCCCAGTAGGTAGTGCACTAAGAGAGTGAGAGAGTCGGCTTTTTAATTTGGGCGCTCGGTTTCTTGGTCTATTGACTTGAATCAGTCAATTGACAAACCACATTGAAACTTAGAAAAATTATTCACATAGAAAATGTGAATAATGAAATGAAATTAATGAAAGTGCTGAACATATTTAAGTATAACAATTAGTCAGAAGGTCTCAATACTGCTCTATTGAGACATTCTACAGTTAATGGTTACTTCAACTAACTTAATAATTACGTGCACGTAACTGTGTCCTCGTGTTGTGCCCGGGACTGATTGGACCATTGCAGAATAGGGCAACCACAAGCAAGCTGTCGCGTGTAGGCAAGAGTCGACTAAGGCAGGAGCTGAGGAAGGTAGAGGAGACTCACCTCACCAAGAAATATTTCGCCCAGGATTAAATGGCAGTTAATCCTAAATAGAACTGAGGAAGGCACTATAGACCACCTCAGATGCCATTTAATTCCCAAGCTAAAGTCAACATTAAGGTGTGGATAACACATAGCCATTTGTGAAGAGATTAACTCGTTAATCGATGGTGCGCTCTTTGTGTCACGTGAAAAGTAACATGCGAGTAGGAATATGTATCTTAGACTTCCAGAACACTAGAGAGAGAGAGAGAGAGAGAGAGAGAGAGAGAGAGAGCTGTGTAAGGAATAGAGCAAGAGAATTGTTGTGGTGCTCTTGAAGTACTATATGAATAATTATTATACGAAACCTGGGAAAGTTTAGAATTACAAAGGCATAGAATTCTGCCTCGAATTATTCTGGATGACAAGCAGAATTGAGCTACAAGTTTTGTCTAAATCTTTTCAAGAGACTTTCTGTGTAATTAGATTTTGAGAAGACAACACCTCATTCATACCTGGAGTAACAGGAACTGACTAATCACCAGAATAGAAATGTTCAAAGTCTGCAGTCCAACAGCCTGCCGTTATAAATTACGCTAATTTCATAAAATTAGCGGAAAAACAAACTAAACAAACTTAAAACTGAATAGGTAGAATTTTAAGACCATGTTTTCAAAATTAGGATAAGTGAAATATCATTGCAACTTCTTGTATATGACTTACATTTTTAAATTTGAAAAAAACTCTAAGCAAATCGCAATACTTAGAAATAAAATTAAGAAAAAATAACCACATGTTTGTCACTAATTAACAAAGTTGATATTTGCTAAAACATGAAAGGGAAAAATAATAATTTCTACATCGAATAACCAATCATTAAACGTAAATATACATGTATTTAGCATTTTCATTTATTTATATAGACGGCGAGATTTGGCTCATATGATTTAGTTGCACGACAATTATCGAAGTTAAGCTACATCGACCTCAATTAGTACTTTGTGGGTGACCACCTTAGAGGAACCAGTGTTGACCGCTAAGGAAAGAGGGTGGTGGAAGGTTATGCTTAAATTTGCGCCGGCTGCAATTGAAACGCCATCAAAAGGCAACGATTACTAATAACCATGGAGAGGAAGGAGGAAATGGGCCTTAAACAAGCATATGTGCTTCCTGACCCAGTGTGCCGTTATGTTATGTTATGTTATGTTATGTTATGTTATGTTATGTATGTTATGTATGTTATGTTATGTTATGTTATGTTATGTTATGTTATGTTATGTTTATTTAATTTCATTATTCTCATTCTCTATAAATTTTCTTGTGCTCTGTCAATTGACTGTTTCAAATCATTAGACCAACAAGATAGGAGCCCAAACTTAAAACCGACAACTTAGTTAAAATTAGCATTAATTTTTTGATTAAACTGTTGAAAAATGATATGACATTCTATGTGTTGGAAAACTGAATATATATATATATATATATATATATATATATATATATATATATATATATATATATATATATATTCTCTCTCTCTCTCTTCGTGCACTGCCTACTGGCAGGTCCATGGTACATAACGCCTCCAATCTTCTCTGTCTTCCGCCTTCCTCTTCATTTCCACATATGAGTGGTCTTTAAATCATCTAACATACCTAATCTCGGCCTGCCCCTGCCTCTTTTTCCTTCCATTCTACCTTCTATGACCTCTTTTAATAGACCTTCCCCCCTTAGAATGTGTCCTATCCATCTCTTATTCCTATTTCTTAATACATTTATCAACTGTCTATCTGTGCCAACTCTCTCCAGGACTTCTTCATTTGTAACCTTTTGAGTCCAGCTAATCCTCTCCATTCTTCTCCAAATCCACATTTCCAATGCCTCCAGTTTCCTAATATCTTCCTTCCTTAAGGTCCATGTTTCACATCCATACAATAGCGTGATCCAAACCAAAGTTTTCACTATCTTTATCTTTGTGTCTTTCTTAGACACAAAGTCTTTTTTAGACTTCTTGTTAATAGTTCTTTTCTACTACTAAATGCCGCTTTTGCTTGTGCAATCCTA
>CAJHZI010000240.1:280000-292500 GCA_905160935.1 Enchytraeus crypticus | reverse complement strand
AAAGTTCAGATAGCATACGGCTTGTACAAATATACCACTAAATTAATCAATTAATCAATCAGCCAGTCAATCAGTTTCGTAAGACAGTCAGTCGCTCAATAAATAAATAAATTGTTAATTAATTAGTTAAATGGAAGTAAATTAATATATTAATAAATTAAATCAATTGCTAAACACATACCTATAATGATTGGTCACTGTGGTTGAAAGAAACTTGGATTACACATTGTAGCTATTCTATGACTTTTGAATTACTGTAACCAATCCTGGAGTACTGATCAATCAATCAATCAACCAATCGATCAATCAATCAATCAAAACGATTTTAACTTTCGATTCCCCTACCTCAAGGCAATGTCATGAAGGGACATCTGAAGCAGACTCTGCATCAACAGACGTCAAAACATCGCACAATGACAACTGAGTATAAAGAGACCACAAGATAAGGAGAGATCAAAACAGTGCAAGACTTAGACCCAAGGCAAGAGATTCAGAATGTTGAACCAGCTTGGAAATTGATGGGCTAGTTAATTAAAACAGGACTTTGCTGTTAAGCAACAGAAATAAGCAGTAAAAAAGTATTTGCAAGAGTACAATTAAAAGGTTTCTAAAATTGTAAAATAAATCTTTTCGTAAATAGCTTTGAAAATAATATAATTGACATCTTCTTGTCCTTTAGAACAGCCTACAGTTATTCGACTGTTTATACAGTATATTACAATAATAATTAGCTAAGATAAGATAAGATAAGATATGACAAGACAAGACAAGACAAGACAAGACAAGATAAGATAAGATAAGATAAGATAAGATAAGATAAGTAGCTAATTAGTTATGAGTTACATAAATGCCTTTAGACAATCACACCTGGTAGTAAGTAGGCACTAATTGGAGAAAATTAGACGATGTAAAATTAAATAATATTTTAATGTTTTTTTAAAATGGTAACGACGAACTCCTTCTAGGAAAGAAAGTCAATGAATTATAATTAATAATTAATTAATTAATAATTAGTCAGTCTAAACAACATGGCATGGATTAATTCACTGTTCATTTTGCTAACCCTACACGTGATATACTGGGCATCCGGTCAATCCGCAGCCTATGAGATTAGGCTAGGCTATGCAGACAGGGATTACAATAATGGAGCGATTACTATGGCACTGGATCTGGTGCAATCCAAAGGACTTCTAAGAGGTGCAAATGTGAGGTAGGTAAATGTGAGGTAGGTAAATGTGAGGTAGATAAGTGTAGGTATGTAAGTGTGAGGTAAGTAATTGTGAATTAATTAGATGTGAGGTAGATAAATGTGAGGTAGGTAAATGTGAGTTAGGTAAATGTGAGGTAGGTATATGTGAGGCAGGTAAATGTGAGGTAAACGTGAGGTAGGTAAACGTGAGGTAGATAAATGTGAGGTAGGTAAATGTGAGGTAGGTAAATGTGAGGCAAATGTGAGGTATGTAAATTTGAGGTAGGTAGCTATGAGGTAAATGTGAGGTAGGTAAATGTGAGGTAAACGTGAGGTAAATGTGAGGTAGGTAAATGTGAGGTAGGCAAATGTAAGGTAGGTAAATGTGAGATAGTTAAATGCGAGGTAGATAACTGTGAGGTAGGTAAACGTGAGGTAGATAAATGTGAGGTAGGTAAATGTGAGGTAAATGTGAGGTATGTAAATTTGAGGTAGGTAGCTATGATATATGTAAATTTGAGGTAGGTAGCTATGAGGTAAATGTGAGGTAGGTAAATGTGAGGTAAGTGTGAGGTAGGTAAATGTGAGGTAGGTAAATGTGAGGTAGGTAAATGTGAGGTAGATAAATGCGAGGTATTTATATCAATTGGTTCATTTATTTTATGACTAGTATTTTAACTGTTTGTAAAAAATTGCTCAGGTAATTTAATTAATATTAATTTAAATTGTCTAAACTTCAAATAGTAACTGGTAAATAATATTAAAGATTAGCGCCCGTTTCCCTATCTACAGATAATGTGAGGAACCCGTTCATTAATTTTTAGCTGATAGAGTTAAATATTTATATATTGTTGATAACTATATTTGATTTTTGAACAAAAATGCATTTATTAATTGGAAAAACAAACACCCTCATTTAAGCAAAATCATGAAAATTAATACTCAAGGTCGATTCTCATCAGTTATTATTTTTTTATTATATCTTGTCTATAAAACGATATTACATCAATTATATTCTTATCACCTAATGGTTCGTCAAGCATGATTCGTTGTTATGTTTCTGGATTCGAGATTAGAAGTTCAATAATTTTATTGTTCTTTAAACTCTACGTTAATACGATTTCAAATGAACTGAGCAGCGAGGAAAATTGAGACATTCACAGAAATGATACAACTAAATTGTTTAACTATACGAGCTTGTATGGTTTTAACTGTGTAAGATGTATCCAAGATTGGTAATATCGTCGCTTATATGCAATCGTCAATTTACTATAAATGTAATTGCAATTTTTCTTCGTTATCATAGTTGATTTATGATTGCAAACATCAGCTCTAAGTGTTTCTCTATTAGTACATATTTTTAGTCGTACTTCGCTAGCGACTGGAAGTGCAATATTCACTAAAAATCAGTGGTTAAAGTGGGAATTAAGAGCTAAGGGAATGATCAATATTGTTGGGGCCACCCTGAAATGTATTTACAGGTCTCCCAGTATCTATTGTGGGCCCATAAAAAGGAAGATAACTAAAAAATGAGAGCTAGCATAACTGAAATATAACAAAGTGAAACAATAGAAATATGTGTTTTGTAATCATCAAATCATAAACAAACAAAATAAAGTAAAATAAAAAAATGTTAACCCTGAAACAGGTTGTAGAATGAGTTCCGCTGCATTCCCTTCACTTTAATCACTCTTTAATGGTTAGAGGTGTATATCACGTCATAAAGGTTTATAGAACATATCCTGAGGTGAATTGAATCCTCGTGGTTCGATTCCCAACCGCGCTGATCTGAGAGTAAAATCTCAGACATTCACTGAACTGGTTACATGGAAAATGGACGAAATTGCCTAACGGTTTAAACATATGGTATTAAAAGTGATAGCTATCAACTTAGTTGATCGTTTCACTATAGTGTGTGTTATTATTATTATTATTAGCATTAACTGATGTTTAGAGCTAATAAAACATTTATTGTTTATACATAATTACAGCATATATTATCGTCACACCGATTGTGAGAAGCTACTTCTGCCCAAGGCAATAATGGAACTGGTTGTACACGATGGGATACATGCACTGATTGGACCTCTCTGTACCGTTGGTAAGTTGGGTTGGATTTTGTTTTGATGAACCAACATTTCTAATACTACCAGTAATGTTCCGCTAGACGTGAAACATTATGTTAGAAATAAATAAGATTTCCCAGCACTGCCCGTAGTATTCCACTAGACATACTAGCATACACACTTTAAGGCAGCAGATAACTAGGGACTAAGAAGGCACATATGGTGGTATAATTTACGTATCTTAGTTCTTCTTTTGCCGCCTCACAGAACACATACGGTTGGCCTATTTTTAATCGCCTAACACAGGCATGAAACATTATGTTAGAAGTAAATAAGATTTCCCAGAAATGCCCGCAGTGTTCCACGAAATACGAAACGGTACTTTAGAAGTAAATAGGATTTCCCATCAATGTCCGTATTGTTTCACGAAACATGAAACAGTATGTTAGAAGTAAATAGAATTTCCGAACAATACCCTGTGTGTTACAGGAAACACGAAACAGTTAGAAGTAAATAAGATTTCCCAGCAATACCCACAATGTTCCACGATACACGAAACAAGATTTCCCAGCAATTCACAGAATGTTCCACGAAACACAAAACTGCATGTTAGAAGTAAATAAGATTTCCCAGCAATGCCCACAATGTTCCACGAAACACGAAGCAGTATGTTAGATGTAAATAAGATTTCCCAGCAATGCCCACAATGTTCCACGAAACACGAAGCAGTATGTTAGAAGTAAATAAGATTTCCCAGCAATGCCCACAATGTTCCACGAAACACGAAGCAGTATGTTAGAAGTAAATAAGATTTCCCAGCAATGCCCACAATGTTCCACGAAACACGAAGCAGTATGTTAGATGTAAATAAGATTTCCCAGCAATGCCCACAATGTTCCACGAAACACGAAGCAGTATGTTAGAAGTAAATAAGATTTCCCAGCAATGCCCACAATGTTCCACGAAACACGAAGCAGTATGTTAGAAGTAAATAAGATTTTCCTGCCATGCCCACAATGTTCCACGAAACACGAAGCAGTATGTTAGAAGTAAATAAGATTTCCCAGCAATGCCCACAATGTTCCACGAAACACGAAGCAGTATGTTAGAAGTAAATAAGATTTCCCTGCCATGCCCACAATGTTCCACGAAACACGAAGCAGTATGTTAGAAGTAAATAAGATTTCCCAGCAATGCCCACAATGTTCCACGAAACACGAAGCAGTATGTTAGAAGTAAATAAGATTCCCTGCCATGCCTGCAATGTTCCACGAAACACGAAACAGTATGTTAGAAATAAATAGGATTTCCCTGCCATGCCTGCAATGTTCCACGAAACACGAAACAGTATGTTAGAAGTAAATAAGATTTCCCTGCCATGCCCACAGTGTTCCACGAAACACGAAGCAGTATGTTAGAAGTAAATAAGATTTCCCAGCAATGCCCCCAATGTTCCACGAAACACGAAGCAGTATGTTAGAAGTAAATAAGATTTCCCTGCCATGCCTGCAATGTTCCACGAAACACGAAACAGTATGTTAGAAGTAAATAAGATTTCCCTGCCATGCCTGCAATGTTCCACGAAACACGAGCAGTATGTTAGAAGTAAATAAGATTTCCCTGCCATGCCTGCAATGTTCCACGAAACACGAAACAGTATGTTAGAAGTAAATAAGATTTCCCTTGCTGCAATGTTCCACACGAAACACTAAACATTATGTTAGAAGTAATAAGATTTCCCTGCCATGCCTGCAATGTTCCACGAAACACGAACAGTATGTTAGAAGTACTAAGATTTTCCCTGCCATTCCTGCATGTTCCACTAAACCGAACCGATGTTGGAAGGAAATAGATTTCCCTCATTCCTGCAATGTTCGTTCCACGAAACCCCGAAACAGTATGTTAGAAGTAAATAAGATTTCCCTGCCATGCCTGCAATGTTCCACGAAACACGAGCAGTATGTTAGAAGTAAATAAGATTTCCCTGCCATGCCTGCAATGTTCCACGAAACACGAAACAGTATGTTAGAAGTAAATAAGATTTCCCTGCCATGCCTGCAATGTTCCACGAAACACGAAACAGTATGTTAGAAGTAAATAAGATTTCCCTGCCTTGCCTGCAATGTTCCACGAAACACGAAACAGTATGTTAGAAGTAAATAAGATTTCCCTGCCATGCCTGCAATGTTCCACGAAACACGAAACAGTATGTTAGAAGTAAATAAGAGTTCACATCACTGCCGAGGTGTCCCACAATATATGCGAGAGTATCTTTAAGGTATATAGGATTGCATTCTAATTTTGAGCAAGTTACATTAAATTACCGTACTGTGTTCAGCCATTAAAATTAGACCAGCCGTACGTGTCCTGTGAGGCGACAAAACAAGAACTAAGATACGTAAATTAAACCACCATATTTGCCTTCTTAGTCCCTAGTTATGTGCTACCTTCTCTCTCTTCAGTGCACTGCCATGTGGCAGGTTCAAGGTACATATTCATACTCAAAGTCTGCTTTCTCGCTCCATAAGAGCACTCCTTAGATCAACAAGTTAATCTCTTCACAAAGTCTATACCTTATCCATGCCTTATGTAGCCTATAGCTATGAGATAGATATGGAATAACAATAGAACGAGATATGGAATAGCAATAGCTATAGAGAGATATGAAATAACAATATGAGAAGAACCTAGAGATAGAAGCAGGCCTGGCGCTTAGGGCGTGAAAAAGGGCTTCCTCCAGTTTTAATTCTGGCCCCTCTGTTTTTGCTTGGTTGGGTACTATTAGGACATTTAATAGATAATATTATATGTATTTTGCTTTGAAATCTTTAAAACCATGGGTAGCAGTCATTCAAGCAAGCAATGAAATAATATAACCATGGGAAGCAGTCATTCAACCTTAATGAAATTCCAAATCAGATACTCGGAATATGTGGGATGTTGACTCATCACGAAAGGTGACATTTTAGCTCTAAGCTGGTCTTTGAAATTCTATACTCGCTATTATCGTTGTAAACAATTTGTAAAGAATCGAGGCAGTTTGGAGATTTATATTTAGCTAGGGTTTCTAAATGTCAGCAATTTTATAATAGATTAAATACTAGCAATATTTTTTAATATTTAGCATCCACTGATAAATATACTTAACACTAGATACAAAACTAGTGGATAGTTACATGATATTATGTTTTCTAGGGTCAGTATGTCTTTCTAGGCTCCAATAAGACTAAATATTTATTAATAGCGGTTGTATTTAGTCCACCAGAAGTTTGATTATATAGTAGAGAATAAAATTACATATCATTAATGCAACTTCTTTATTTCTTTTATGTCATAATAAACAACAAACACAGCATAGTTAACTAGAAACTAAAGAAATAATCATGAAGAGGATTACCACAAAAAAGCCTAGCTCTGTGGGATAAAACAGTCAGTAGCAACTATATTGAATCAATTAATTGCAGCAGTTATATCATTTTCGTAATAATGTAACCTAGTAACTCAACCACTTTGTTGAAACTAAAATAACTCAACCGCTTTTGTTCGGTTTGTATAAAGCATAGCCATGTGTGATGGGGGATTAAATCGTTAATCAACGGTGTGCTCTTAGCGTTTAAAGCACAGTATGAGTAGGAATATGTACCTTGGACCTGCCGTTACAGAACCCTTGAGAGAGAGAGAGAGAGATGTTATCAAATATGATCATTTCACTGTAATGTACCAGTATTTAACTTTAACTTTTACGAAAAGCCGAGTCTGGACCTTTAACAGAAAGTATCAGTTACCGGCTGGCCAATAATTCGAATTAAACATAATATTGCGATTAAAATTCCGGTGTTTATTTAATTGTCGCTTTTAAATCTTTTCTATATTCCAATTTCCATTTCCAACTGATAGAAGTTAGCTACTGCCATCTGAATCATTTTAATCAGCAGTTTCGAATCATAGCCAGGTTCTTTTTCCTCAGTTCATTTAAGTTCTTTATTTATCGTATTTTGATAAGAATTTTCATGAATTCTTTCTTTTCATGATTTCTTATATATATATATATATATATATATATATATATATATATATATATATATATATATATACATTATATGTTTCTCCTCTGCTTAAAAAGCAATCACTTCCTAAAGATGAGCTTTCTAGCTATCGTCCCATTTCCAACTTAAATTTCATTTCCAAAATCTTGGAAAAAATAATCTACACTCGCTTATGCAGTCACTCTTTTCCTTCTCTATCTTGTTCCCAATCTGCATATCGAAAGCTTCACTCCACTGAAACTGCCTTTCTCAGCATCCATAATGACCTTTGCTTAGCCTTAAACTCTCAAAAGGTATCCGCCCTTGTACTGCTTGATCTTTCGGCTGCCTTCGACACCATCGATCATAACATTCTTACCAGTAGACTTAAAACGAGCTTTGGTATCTCTGATTCCGCTTTCTCTCTGATCTCCTCCTATCTTTCTGGTCGCACTCAATCTGTTATTATAGACAATGAACGCTCCCTTGAACTACCCTTCTTCGTGGTGAGCCCCAAGGATCTGTACTTGGACCTTAACTTTTTTCCCCCTACACTACCCCACTCAGTTATGTTTTAGACAATGCTTCAATAAAATTTCATTTCTATGCTGATGATATTCAACTGTACATCTCATTTTCCAGCTCAGATTCTGACTTGAAATTGCAACACCTTTCATCTGTTCTTGACGAAGTTTGTTCATGGTTTTGCAGTAATCGTCTCTCTGTCAACCCCTCTAAAACCGAATATCTTTTAATCGGCACCCCCAGCAAAGAACCAAAATTGCCAATTTCTCCATCTATTTTCAAAATCTTGCTCTCACACCTACTCCCATGGCTAAAAACCTTGGTATCATGTTTGATGAAAATCTTGATTTTAAATCTCATATCTCATCTGTCTCTCGTTCATCTTTCTTCCAGATTCGTCAAATCAGACAGATACGGTCATCTCTTGATAAAAATTCATCCATAATTCTTGCCAACTCAATAGTTCATTCTAAACTTGACTACTGCAAGTCATTGCTGTATGGTTTACCTCCTTCTTCTCTCATGCGTTTGAAACGCATTCAAAATACTCTAGCACGTGTCGTCTGTCGATTCTCGAGGCTTCAGGCCACCTCTAGTTCCTTGCTTAATAACCTTCATTGGCTTCCTGTAGTTCAAAGAATTAAGTATAAAATTGCTCTGTTAACTTTCCAAACAATTCGTTTTGGCAAACCTTCCTACCTTTCTGATCTCCTAATCCAATATCAATCTTCTCGTAAGCTTCGTTCTTCTGATACCAAACTGCTCAAAATTCCTAATTTTCTCTCTCCGTTAGGTAGACGTTCATTTTCTTTCTCCGCTCCTACTGTTTGGAACTCTCTGCCTCCTGATCGTCGCTCATGTTCTACTGCTTCCACTTTCCGTTGTAAGTTGAAAACATACCTATTCCCATCATAGATTTTATTTCATCTTGCCTGACTGTTTTTTTATCACCGGACCGGCACTGTTTAGGATCTTTTTTCTCTTCAGCACGTGTTGTTTTCAGATCGTTTGGGGTGAATCGATTTGTAATGACATGTGATGGGGGGACGTCCCTGACATCATCCTTGTATGAGGAAACGGACGTTAAATCTTTATTATTATGATATATATATATATACAATAATAATAATAATAATAATAATAAAGGTTTAACGTCAGTTTCCTCATCCAGAGATAATGTCAGGGACGTCCCCAACAGCACATATCACTACAGATCAATTCACCCCGACCAATCTGCGAAAGAAATGTGCTGAGGAGAAGTAAGGTCCTAAACGAAAGCTAGTCCGGTGATCCAGGTAGATTGATTATGTCTATGGTGGAAAAAGATAAGTTTTAAACTTGCTAGAGAATGTTGAAAGAGAAATACAAGAGCGAAGGTTAGCAGGTAAAGAATTCCAGATTGTGGGTGCTACGTAAGAAAATGCACGTCTGCCCAATGACGTGAGAATATTTGGAACTGAGAGAAGATTGGCATCGGTGGAACGAAGTGCACGTGAGGGACGATAGTGAAGAAGAATTTCAGATAAATAAGAAGGCTTGCCAAATCGCAGAGTTTTGAAAGCTAATAGAGCTATTTTATATTTTATGCGTTGATTAACAGGGAACCAGCGAAGACTGCGAAGTAGAGAAAGAGAGCGAAATTGAAGTCGAGAGGACTTACAAACAACACGTGCAAGAGAATTTTGGACGTGCTGCAAACGACTGAGAGAAGAAGTAGGCAACCCATGTAATAATGAATTACAGTAATCGAGCTTGGAATGAACTATAGAATTAGCAATGATGGTGGCTGAATTTCTAATAAGTGATGGACGTATTTGCCTAATCTGAAGAATCTGAAAGCAAGAAGCGCGACAAACAGAAGAGATATGGAATTTAAAGTACAGGTTTTCATCAAATATGACTCAAAGCTTTTGACGGATCGAGAAGGTGAAAGAGCAAGATTCTGAAAATTAACAGCATTATTGGTAATTTTACTTCTTTGCAAAGGAGTGCCAATTAAAAGGTATTCAGTTTTCGAGGGATTAACAGCAAGACTAGATAGATATATATATATATATATATATATATATATATATATATATATAGCTATATATATATATATATATATATATATATATATATATATATATATATATATATATATATATATATATATATATATATATCTTAACTTACTGCACTTCAACTACTTTAGAATGTGCTCCAGCCGGTCAGATCACGTCCTACTTCAACGTCCCGATGTTCCCGGCAGCCTGCATGGACGAATCCGTCACAGACAAGTCCCTATTCACCACCACCATCCGTCACACGGCGTCCTTCGAGTACTACGGCTTCGCCCTGCGGGCGATGTTCCAGCACTATGGTTGGCGTCGGGTGGTGATGATGACTCAGACGGGGTCGGACTACTGCGCGGCCGGTCAGTCAGCCATAGCCCGGGTTCTGGGCAAATATGTGACTGAGATAGAGTCGATGGACATTCAGTCGGTACCTCGTGATTGGGATATAGAGTATTGTCTGAATCTGGTTAAGCTTCGAGGAAGAAGTAAGGATACACACACATGTATAAATGTATTATATATATATATATATATATATATATATAGAGAGAGAGAGAGAGAGAGAGAGAGAGAGATTATGTATATATATATATATATATATATATATATATATATATATATATATAGGCACACATATATACACATAAATATGCATTTATATTTCTAAATATGCACACTATTTAGGTAATTTTACTCTTGTGATTCTAAAGTAATTCTATTGTAATTGATCTGTTTAGAGTTTACCTGGTATAATTGCTTACTTTTTGTACAAAAAAGTACGTCTAAAGGACAGAATTGGTAGAAGACTGATAAAATGTTCGGCTAGTTTTTAAAGGGTGCAATGTTTAAATTCAGTGAGCGTGAGTGACTGAAAATTATAATTCCCTTTATCGTTTGACTGATTTCTTGGATTATGGAATTTGCAGCCATCTTGTTGCTCATCGGCTTGGATTTGTCTCAATAGTGATCGATGTTGTAACGGATTACAATAGCACTGTAATTTTTTATGTGCTATTTTTGTGCCAATCAGAAAAAAGATTAATGTGTCACATAATTCCGTAATTTATGAATTGCATGAATAAGTGTAGGTTTAACTTTAATGTTCTGAACTTTAATTATATAGACTATTTATTTTGAAAGAGTTTCATTTTAGCCAAACGAATAATAAGAGTGCCACACTTCAAAGGGTAATATGGATAGACTAATTATGTAGGCTGAATGATTTGTAACTAATTCATATGTTGATATTAAAATAAAGGCAGTGGATAGAAATGTGTGGATGAGTTATATGCCATGGCCCTGCCAATAGGCAGTTCACTACGAGAGAGAATTATTTTGATAAAAGATGAAATATTTGCCATATGTTTGTCTCCCAGCTATTACCTATGTAGCTTTTGTGGTTATGTAATCAAGCATATGAGTTAGGTATTCTTAATTTCTAAAGTATATTATTGCAATGGCGATATATGGTTTAAGAAAATATCTGTTCTACATATTCCAAAACAAGATTTCTTAAATTTTAAACAATCCAATAGTAGACTTGAAGCGACTGCTTACTTATTCACAAACTGTGAATTGAAAATGGAATTGATAGATGAATTGAATATCGAATTGATTGATTTTTATTCATATATAATTGGAATAGCGAAATATTGTAGTTTTCGTTAATTCGTTAGTTTTAGTTTTGTCCTCCTTTCTCTTCATGCTTATTAGTAATCGTCGCCTATTGTTAGCGCACAGTACAGCCGGCTCGGATTTTAAAAAAACCTTCCAATTGAGAAAAACCTTTCAAAGTGGTTTTTGCCAGTGCTGTCGACACTTGTTCATACACAGTGGTCGCGCATCCAAGAACTAATCGACCCAAACGTTGCCAAACTAGTTATTAGTTATATCTACTACTTTATATCCCAGCCGCGCTGATCTGAGAGTAAAATCTCGGACATTCACTGGACTGGTTACACGGAAAATGGTCTAAACTTCCTAACGGGTTAAACATGTGGTGTTATAAAAGTGATAGATATCAACATAGTTGTTCATTTTGGTTCCCGGACAAAAGTCCCCCCGGACAAAAGCCCTCCCTGGACAAAAGCCCCCCCCGGACAAAAGCCCTCCCGGATATCATAGATATACATATAACATATTATGTTATTGATAAACACATAATAGATAATAGAGGAGACATTTGTTAACAATGGAGGTTTTGCTTTTTGGAGTGTATTGAATTAAATAGGGCCTAGTTAAATATTTTCAACAAAAAGAATTTCGGCATGAGCTTTCGAAACGGTAATACATATTGGCTACAGAGAATTTGGCCAATCGCAAACGTTCTTTTAATTTGGAAACCTGAATACTATACCGTCTGATAGGCTGATGCGTCATAATTTGACCTTCGCTACAGCGGATAATCAGAGCTGGAGATAGTTAATTGTGTGCATCATCAATTGTGATCAGAGAAATGAGAAATACTAGCTTTACATAATAATAGGCCTACTATAATTGCACATAATTATACTGTGATTTCACATAATTATACGTCGTGATTTATAAATAATATAAAATAATGTTGAGGCCATTGAAGTGTTACACGCTCCATAGTAGGCCTATATGTAGCAGGCCTATACATTTATTTATCAATATT
>CAJHZI010000240.1:240000-275000 GCA_905160935.1 Enchytraeus crypticus | reverse complement strand
TCTCCTCTCATCTCTGTCTTCCATTTTTCAATGTGCTGTCCTCAAGTTAATGGCTCATTAAATTATCTAACAATCCTAATCTCGGTCTGCCTATGCTCCTATTTACTTCCATTTTAACATCTTTGTAACCTGTTAGTTGACTTGCCCTTCCTTAATATATACCCTATCCAGCACTTCTTTTAATTTCATATTGCATTCATCAACCGTATAGTTGTACCAACTCTCAATCAACCAATTAATCATTCAATCAATCAATCAATCAATGAGAATTTAACGTCCGGTTACGCCATAAGGCAATGTCAGGGACGTGTCTCTCTCCAGAATCTCTTAATTTATACCTTTATGAGTCCAGCTAATCGTTTGTATAAAATTTGTAGATATTTTAATATTTTATTTTATAATTAAATTTTTATTTAATGTGTAATTGCAGACGTTGGAAGTTTTGAGAAACGACACTGTGTGGGGTAAGAATGATTTCCCACCGTTAGACACACCTATTTGTGGGTTTCACGGTGAACACTGCCTTACAAGTAACAAAGGTAAATGTTCACTATTGACAAATAATCTATTAAGATACATGTAGAATTAAAATAGTGAAATTAATCGCCTGTTGAAAAATAGGAATATCTTTTCATCCGATTCCGAAGGAAGTTCTGAATATATATTTTCTGCCGTATTTTATAATTTTTTTACAATTTATGTAAATTTAAAACGTATATTTTTCGTAATTGATTAGAACGTTTATTGACACTTAAATTGGTAGTTACTTAGTTGAGTAATCAAAGTTTAATATTACATAAATTATAAGTTACTTAGTTGAGTAATCAAAGTTTAATATTACATAAATTATAAGTTACTTAGTTGAGTAATCAAAGTTTAATATTACATAAATTATAAGTTACTTAGTTGAGTAATCAAAGTTTAATATTACATAAATTGTAAGTTACTTAGTTGAGTAATCAAAGTTTAGTATTACATAAATTATAAGTTACTTAGTTGAGTAATTAAAGTTTAATATTACTTAAATTATTAGTTACTTAATTGAGTAATAAAAGTTTAATATTACTTAAATTAGTAGTTACTTAGTTGAGTAATAAAAGTTTAATATTACTTAAATTATTAGTTACTTAGTTGAGTAATCAAAGAACAAATAGAAAGAATAAGATTGCTTTAGGCCTAACGCTTGTTTCATAATCCTATGCAGACCTAAAGGAGATCCGCTTAGCAATCGACGATTTGTTTCATTTAGTATACTAACGATTTATTAACTTGATGTGTGCAGAACAATCCAGAATAGATCAACTATTAATTATTGTATTATGCCACTACGAAGAAAATCGAGAAAAGCCATTGTATTTATGCTTAGAAATCGCAAGTTTTCCTTTCCCTAAAGGCTAAGGTGGGGAAAAACTTAACCTCTGCGTTTATGTCAACTTATTAATCAATGGCTTTCTCTTATTGAGTCGTGAAAGCAGAATGTGAGTATGAATATATACCTTGGGTCAGTCTCTAAGCAGAACAAAGAAATATAAATAAATAAAAAATATAAATATAAATAAAAAAAATAAATAAATATAAATATAGAAATATAAATATATAAATAATATTTCTCTAAGAGAAATAGTATGACTGCAGAGTGATTTCTGTTCTGTTGTAATTTCTATTTCAGGACAGATTACGGGCATTATAGCCGGCACGGTGTCAGTTTGTATGGTGATTGTTCTGCTACTAGTCGCCAACTACGTTATCGGGTAAGATATCGGGTAAATAACTGGTGAGATATGGGATAAGATATCGGGTAAGATATCGGGTAAATAACGGGGGCGTTAACGTGTATGATATCGGGTAAATAATGGATGAGATATAGGATAGCGGGAAAATAACGGATGAGATTCGAACCTACTAGAGTTTAATTAACCTCAGGATCTATCATTTAAAACTTGATGGCGTTACCTCGAAGCTATATACACATTCAGACTTAAGACGGTCAATTTTGCAGCAAATTTACATACGATAGAGGGTTAGGGGTAACTGCACCAGTGCAAACACACAAATCAATAACAGGTATATCGTAAAGTCTTTTGTATTATACAGACAGCGTCAAATTAAATAGAATAATAAATAGAATAAATTAGTGTAACACTTCAATGTGGCGCACTACTAAATAAACTAAATCGCGAGTTATGAACATAATCTTTATTTACATCATTATCATCATTTTTCCTTTTTAAGGAAAAATAATGGTAATGATGGCAATTCAGTTTAATTAGGTTGGTGATGCGACTATAAAGGTTTCATTTCCATTCGTTTTAGAAATTATTGCACCAATTTCTGAAGCCTGGGCAATCACTAACCGAATGCCCTTTCTGACTTTTTTAATACTGATTTAAAAAAAGAAATCTAACGTTCCGCAAACCTTGAGGAACACGGTGCCGATTACGACACCAACAAACAATAACTGCCGTGAGACACGTAATTGTATATAAATGCAACATGACGAAATTAGACATAATATACATTACAGTTTGCAGGGATTAAATTGCTTAAGATTATACAATGAAGTTCTCCATTTTCTTTCAATGATGATGATGATGATGATGATGATGATGATTATTATTGTATTTAGTGCAAGGAGACTGGAGCAGAGAGTGCAGCAGATGACGTGGAAGATAAGCTACGATGAACTGAGTCTGTTGGCCTACAACGTCACCAATTCCATGGTTAGTGCTCGATAAGAAGTTTTAGTATAGCTGGTAAAGCTAATATTAGCGTCAGTTTCCTCACTCGAAAGCGATGTCAGTGACGAGCGAGCACAGGATTTGAACCCCGCACATACACATCCGCGGTCGAGTGTCTTACTGACGTTAACGAGCAAGTGAGGAAGAGAGATAGAAAGAGAGAGAGAGAGAGAGAGAGAGAGAGGAGAGAGAGAGAGAGAGAGCGAGAGGGAGGAAGGGAGAGAGAGAGAAGAAAGTAGGAAATGTAAATGTATAGAATATGGTGCTCTCGGAAACTATTTTCTTTTACATGTCGATATTTTTTTTAAATTGGGATCATGTCAACATGGTAGAGTTTTACGGACAGTTTAAATTCCTAGTCTAATAAGAATCGTAATCATCGTCATGATCATCATGATCATCATGATCCTCCCTGTTTAACCAGGTCCAGGATACGGATAGACATTCTTCAGCTTCTCTGTCCCATATCATATCATCAGTCAATCCCTGTTTACTGATAGGAGATTCGTTTCAGAAAATCTTGTAACAATTTCTGGAGCCTAAGCGCTCACCAATTCCCGTTTACGAATGCCCGTTCAGAAATTGGTTTGGATCTTATTGCTTTAGACGCCTTCTACGACACGTGCAGTCACCAATTCGAATAATGATCATATTACATGTATTAATTTATACAGAGACTGAAATGTAAGCCAATTCATTTATACAGTAAATAAATGCAAATATAATTTTTAGAAAATATATGTTGCCCAGAATTTGAACCCCGCACCTACTGATGCACTATCGGATTTCCTACTTACATTGCCACTGGCTCCAGCCAGTGTGATGTCGGCTGTAAATAAATAGAAATACATGTAAATAAAATTGTAACTGAATATACATTAAAGGTAGTTAAATATTAATTCGCGAATTTTCAACAAAATCATAATAGACATAATAGAATATTTATGGAACTAGCATTGGAACTAAGAATGGAACTAATAACAATAGAGATAAATATAAAATATAGGACAGCAAATTTTAATATAAATATTACTAACATATAATGGAACAAATTTCTAATTCTACTAGAAATAATAATAATATTATAAATAATGAAAGCAATAGTATTATAAATATTAGAATATCCTTGATAATTGAAATATTATTAAGAATAGAAATGAAATGTTGATTTTTCAGATATGTTGCAAAATACAAAAACAAATAAAAATTAATGATCGCTTTTTTCAATGGCAACAATCAAAGTCAATGGTCATCAATATTATTTTTCGTTTCAGTCCTTTGAGTATTTCATATGAATACAACAGATGTAGTTCTTTAAAAAAAACTAGAAAGGATGGCAAAATAATTAAAGGCATAGATTTAGATCATCCAGATTATTTAGAATTTGAACGTTTACAAAGGAAATATAATATTTCGTTTTTTAATTCTGCTGCCAAAATGCGATAAAAATTTGGATCTACGTTGAAAAAATGCTGCATATAGAATATTCCAATTAATAATTACGTTGATTTGTTTTTGTTTGTCACTTGTATATTACCAGTTTTGCATTGCTTAACTGTACATGTGTGCCAAATTTTATTTCTTTTCAGTTACATTCCGTTTTCTTAATATTTGCTCGAATCTAGTATATATTGATAAAATAAAGTTTATATTGAAAATATCGTATAAACACGTGTTGTGCCAGAGATATCTGCATTGTGTTCTGACTCTCTCTCTCTCTCTCTCTCTCTCTCTCTCTCTCTCTGTCTCTCTCTCTCTCTCTCTCTCTCTCTCTCTAAGTGCTCTACAAACTGGCCGTTCCATGGCATATAATGCCCATCCGCCTTTCTCCATCTTCCGTTTATCTTCATGTCCACATATGAGTATATCTGTAAATCATTTAACGTTCCTAATTTAGATTTGGCTTAGCATCTTGTTCCATTCATTCTACCTTATGTTATCTATTTATCCCCTTTCAGCGTGTTCTATGCCGGCTCTTCCTACTAGTTAATGCATTTTCCACTGTCTATCTACACCAACTATCTTAAGAAGTACTTCCTTGTAAATTCTTCGGAATATCTAATATTTTCTTTCTCATATCCATATTCTTAAAGCTAAAATAATTATCAATGGATTTATTTTAGCATATAGTTAAATATGTTCAATACGGTCAATTTAAAATTAATATTTGGTCTTTTTAGGTCAGTTTTAATGTGTAATTAACAATCAAGAAAAAATTATCCACATTTCTAGCCTTCTGGTTGCGTTTAATCTTCCTTCCTAAAGGTACATCTTTCACACCCATATAATAGACCAAGCTTCAAACCAAGATATTCACGATATCTTTGTGGCTTTACTAAGACTTTTTGTTTTAGAGTTCGCTTCTATTATGGAAGGCCATACATGTTCTGGCTATTATAGAATAAGTTAACCATGAAATGCACGTGTTGTACATGACAATTAAGGGGAAACTGAAAAAGATAATCATAAATCACTTCAGAAGCCTAATTTTTTAATATTTAGATTCAGTAAATGACTTTTTAATAGAATCAACTTGCAGGCTACGGATTGAAATGTTGTGTTGTGTTCCAGAAAATGAAGAATAAACTAACCGTAAACTGTACGTGTATTAAGAAGCGACTAAGCTCGAACTGAGAAATACATACGGAAAACACCTAAAACACTACATTAATATATGGATGAGGCACAATCTTTTAGAAAGGCATTAGCATGTTAATCGATGGATTGCTCTACATGTACATGTATATGGAACGTGAAAGAGACATGAATGAAATAGTTCTACCATGAACCTTCCATTTGATGGCACACTAAATATAAATATATAATTATATGTTGTATACTGTATACAACCACATAATAATAATAATAATAATATATATATATATATATATATATATATAATGTGCAGTTTAAATATTTAGGTCATATTATAACCAATGATGGTCGTGATAATAACGATACACAGCGTGAAATACGTGGTATGTTTATGCGTACGAATATATTAAGGCGTAGATTTGCTTATTGCTCTCTTAATGTAAAGAAGGTCCTGTTCAAATCCTATTGTATGTGCTCGATGTAGCACTATGGTCATCGTTTACAATAGGTTCAGTAGAGAAGTTTCGATCTTGCTGTAATAAATGTAATAAAATATTTTTTGGATACAAACGTTACAGCAGCCTAACCTTCGCGCTGCTAGAAACTGGATTGACTAGTTTTGATACTCTCCTTTCTAATTACAGATTAAAGTTTAGAATATGCTTGCTGGATAATGTTAATTTGCTATTTAAGTGTTTTGATGTTCTGAGCTTATTATAGCTTTGTATGCCTAATTCTATAAGTAATTATCTTATAGCTCAATCTATGCGCACATATTTGCTTTACTGGTTTTTCGTTACATTGCTATATGTGCAAGATTCATGTATGGGCTATTTCGCCTGAAATAAAGCAATAAATATATATATATATATATATATATATATATATATATATATATATATATATATATATATATATTATATATATATATATCGTGTAGGGTTTAGGTTTTACTTCAAGAAGAATATCATTCACATACAAATGGAAAGTAATAGGTGTCAGAATAGCTTGAATAGAACAAGCTACGGCTTGTTGATCTTAGCTTGTGAGTCTAAAAGTAAAAACACGTATTATAATGAAATATCAACTATGTTGCTATCTATCACTTTTAATGCCACATGCTTAAACTGTTAGGCAATTTAGACCATTTTCCATATAACCAGTCCAGTGAATGTCCCAGATTTTACTCTCAGATCAGCGAGACCGGGAATCGAACCCACGAGGATTCAAATCACCCTAGGATTTGTCATTTAAAACTTCATGACGTTACCCCTACGCTATTTAGACATTCTAAATAGCGTAAAGTCTAGATCATAACTAATTCCAATTAACTCCATTCGGGTTAAGAATCCGAAGTCGACAGCTACAGTTGATGGCTTGGGCAGAAAAGAAGCTGCCGCAACAATTATCTGACAATGTCGGGCTTCAACTGACTGCCAATTTTTAATTTAAACATATAACTGATTTCTGATTGGTCCATTATTTCCTGGTATATCGAAGCTGATTGGATGAAACCTATACGTGTTATTTTAATAATCTATACAATCAGTAGCGAGAGAAGAGGGGTAGTCAAATCCAGTCTATAAATTAAGCTAAACTATCTCTTCAATTTCATTTGAGAAGGTTGATTTTACGTGAAGTACATCTGCATGTATTTCAGTAAAGTTCGTCTTGCCGATATAGACATCATTTAAGTCCAACTTTTCACGTATGCGCTCGTCTTCATTTCGAATTCGACATTTCAACGTTACGAGGTAAGTATTACCAGGAACTGCACTATAAGCTAATTTTATTTGCATTTTTAAATTAGCCTGACGAGTTAATAATAGAGAAAGTAATAATAATTATTATTAAATTATTAATAAAAATTATTAATATTAATACTAATACAATACAACATTAATATCATCGCCTATGTGCATTTAACTATAATGTATGTTTGTTCTTTTTAGCAAATTCCTAATATTTACTTCTTTGGCATCCGTTTATATTATAATTTCCAGTCCGACTTCCTTATTTCCATTACTGATTCATTTCATTTTTTTATTCATTTTTTATATTTTTTAAATTCATTTTTGAATTTTGATTTCATTTCTTATTTTTCTGATTCATTTGAAAAAGTTCCGAGTGTTGATTGGCTTTTACAGATTGGATGGTCGAGGGGATATCACGGTTGATGATAAACATTATTCAATTGTTTTAAATCCCCGTTGGACAATTTTAGATAGACCCTTTGTAGTAAGAAACAGACGTTAAACTCAATTTTACTAGCTTCATTGTCAGGTAGTATAGCAAATTTTTTTATGAACATTTCAGTAGGCCTAAAGTTTAACGCTCCTGTGGGCTTGCTTAACAGGCGTTAATAAGTATTCCTTTAACACAAAAATCTACATCGGAACTGCTGTTTAACAAGACCATGGAGATATGTATTTGATTTTTTGATCCTGGTTTAACAATAGCGTTTGTGTTTTCTTTTCAATTTTCTGCAAATAATTATTCAGTATCAACGGCGATGGCTTCATCCCGTAAACGTCAACTCAGTGATGACAGTAGCATTCCAGAGCCCAGCGTCATTCAACACGCTCCGATTATGAAACTGCCTAAAGACATCATGTATCTGATATTCGACCAGCTTTCCGCTCCAGACCTAGGCAGATGTGAGAGAGTCTGCAAAGATTGGAGAGAACTAGCCAAGCACCAATGGCAGCTCATACAATCCTTAAACCCGGAAGAGTTGTGTAGGGAAGAAAATGCGGACAGCCTTAACGACAAACTTCAGGCCATAATGCTCAAAGGCTGCAAGAATATCAAGTCAATGAGACTAACTGGATCGCTGGCAGAAAATATCTCAGACCGAACGATGCATCATATAACAGCTCGATGTCCGAATATCCAGAAATTGGAGTTGGAGGTTCCAAGTGTAATAGAAGGGTTCTTTGGGGTATTCGCCTTAAAGAATCTGAATTTTCTATCGATAGAGGGAAGCTATCCGTGTGATTCAGAGTACAGAAGAATTCTACAAGCTTGCCAGAAGCTAACGCATTTGGAAATCAGCTTCAACAACAGAATAACCGGATCGTTCTTTGACTCCTTGAACGACGAGATGACGACGATGAAGCTGATTAGTTGTTTCGGTATCAAGGACAAGAACATCTCCCACATATCGTCTAGATGTCCAAAGCTAAAGGAACTCGTTATATTCGATTGCAAGATGCTCTCAGATAAGGCAGTCCATTCCATCGCTGGTGCGCCGTTCGGGAAATCCCTCGAGATCTTAGAGCTGAGCGGAAGGTTCAGAGGAGGGGCGAAGTCTCGCCTAGCAGTTGTCGCCCTGATCTTAGGCTGCTCACGCCTGAGGAGCCTTACCCTCAAGTACACCAACCTGCTGCACAACAAGGCTCTACAAGCAGCGGCCCGAGGTTGTCGAGATCTCGAGTTTCTGTCAGTCAGCCCACTCGGTATTTGTAACAACCGAGGAGTCGTCGATGCGGGGATTAGAGCGTTGGCAGCCGGTTGCCAAAAACTGGCTAATCTGAATATAAGCGGATGTATCGGCATAACCGATGGCTGTCTTTCTGCTTTTGAACAGTGCAGCCTTCAGCAAGTCACGGCTCAGTTCACACGGTTAGGCAACTACGGACTGGTGAATCTGATAAAGGCTTGCCCAAACCTGAGAAAAGTGGATCTGTACGGATGTCCCAAGATAAACATAGACTTTATTTCGCTGCTTCGAGAAGCAAGTAAGGGTGGTATGATGAAAAGAAACTGTGAAATCGGACTTGGAGGCTATGTGGATATGAAAGCTGTGCAGGCATGTGGATATTATTTGCCGGAAGGTCTTAGTATGGCTACAGTGCAGTGCAATGATTTATATTATGCTATACGAGTTCATCCAATTCCCGTTACTGAGAGCGATGGTACAGATGATGATGATGATGATGATGAGGATAACGACGATGATGATGATGATAAAGATATGCAGACTTCCGATCCAGAAGATTACGATGAAGACGCGGTGTTTGAGGAATGGGTACAATTATTATAATACGCGTTTATAATAATATCTCTGTTCATCGTTTAGATATAGAACTCTTTAACATCTATGCGCTTCAACTCTACTTAGCGTTTCTAAGAAAAATTGTGAAGAATTTATTTGTATTTTTAATTTTTTTATTTTGAGTAGTATATTTTTCTACATACCTCTAGTATTAATCACGATATCTCGTCATAGTATCTGTTAATAAAAAATATTCTGTTGATTGCAATTTTGATAATGATGATGATTATGACGATGATGATTATGATGAACATATTCAGACTTCTGTTTCAGAAGATTATTATGTAGGCGCGGTGCTTGGTAAATGGTTACAATTATTATAACACTTTTTATTCTAATTTTCGGTCGTGGCCATTTCAATGTAGAACTGTGTAAGCTTTATGCGACTTGAACTTCTCTCATTAATATTTACCTATTAATGATTAATTATTTGAACTTTTGTGATTAATAATTTCTTAAATTGAGTTTGGCGTTTTTTAAATTTTAATAGAAAATGTTGCTATTTGACTTCTATTTCAATCATGATATAAAAATATTATGAGGTTTTTGAAACTTAGTATAATTGCTTACTGTTTTGTATCACTCTCTCGCAGATATATTCTGTTTGTATTAAACGTATGCATTACATGAAATAAACAATATTCGATGGAATTGCACCGTGTTGACTACTATTGACTTTTAAACTATTAATAACTGATTTGTATGAGTAAGGCAACGGTAAATCACATCCGAAACCTCTCATTTTCAATGCTAGAGAATTATTAATATCTAGAAAATCATAGCCTTAGCTTCGATTAGGTTTCGATCAATCGTTTTCTATTATGCTCTCATTAATGAGCTATAGAACAGACTATCTATGGTTTTTTGCTTCTTGGACCTGCCATTTGGCAGAAAGAAAACTGTGAAATGAGATTTACTATAAATCTATCAAGACCTTCATTGCATTCATCTTACAATGCATCCAAGGTTTGGTTAAGGCCTAGTCATCCTGGTTAAAATACTGATGGTCCCTTAGATTTATTGATCATACCTCCTATTGATCATGAAAGCATGCATTTAGTAATATGTGTCTTGTATTTATCTCCTTTAAAAAATTTGCCAAAGAGAAGTATAATAAGATATAAATAAACAGTTGATAAATACATGTACAGGCTGAAGTCAGAGTTTGTAGAAGGCTAGTCCCTTAAGCCAGAGGCTATGTGTTCAAAATCAAGTTGTTTTTACTTGATTGATTGATTGATTAACTGACTGGCTGATGTCATTTACTCCACAGTGAACTAAAACTAAAATATATGCTAATACTAGTATATATTTATTACTAGTATATAGTATTAGTATTAGCATTAGCTAATACTAATACTATACTAATGCTACATAGAGAGCATAATTAAATACAGGTTTTTTAAAATGAGTCTATTATAAGTATTACGCTTCATAAACATTGTTTTATCCCTTTGTAAGGCAGAAGGGGCAAAAGAATGTGCAACTCAGTTTTTGTAATAAACCAAGAGTTATTAATGTTCCCAGTGAGAATAAATCGTTAAAATAATAAAAGGGAGCCCCTTATTTTTTTGGGGGGGATGGCAATATAGTTGCCTCCGCCCGTTAGTAATGCTGAAAAATAAAAATTTAAAACTACCAGAATTATCAGTCATATTATTATTGAAGCAACAGTACATCTATATGCACTATTATTTGCATCTCTTATACTAGGTGTATCTTCAGCAGTGTTATATCTTAATATTATGAAAGTGAGCAACATAGCACAATGCACAACGACACATCACAGGAGCTGCAACAAATCTTAGATCGTTTGTTGTTAGCCTTTGTGCTACATAGCCGGCAGCGACGATACTTAGAGATCGATTTAGGAAAATGTGATCCAACATCCTTCACACGTATATCATCAGGCACACCATATGCCATTGTGGACAGCAGCCCTGCACCACGGCATCTCTTTCTGGATACGTGAGCTAGGATTGAGCTTCGCTGTCGCGATTGGAAATTTCCCACAAGTCCTAAGAACACACGAACAATGAATTTCATTTTACTCAAAAGATTACGTGGATGAGAAGCAATGTAGAGGATGTAAGAATTTACAGTAGCTGTATCCATCAGGAAATAGAACAGTCTTAACCACCATCTTGAGCGACGGCTTACGCTATATGCTTTTGGTCAAATCGATCGACACCACCCATACGTTTCGTGTACTGTAGAATCATTGTGGGACATGATTCTCTGATGCTACTGCCATCCTTCTGTCTTCTGGATGCTTCACTAATCGAATGATGTGTGTACGCTGTTGAGACAGTATGGACCGGTTTCGAGTCTTGCCATTGTATGTAAGTCACATGATCTTTGACTCTGTATTTGTACTCTCCCTTCGACATTTTAGATTTCTTGTGAGCAACAACTGGAAGATTTCATCTATTAGATGTTGCTGTTCAGCATAGAGATTTGTTTCATGAACAATAAGCTCGATAACTGCGTCAGTGAAGAATAGTTTAAAAAACGCAACAGGCACATCAGTAAATGTTAGTGTATGAGTTCCTGAAATTGGTGTACTATCAAAATCTTTTGGAAGATGACGAACTTGATGAACATCACCTTTACCCCATTCTATTTCATTGTCTCCAGAGTACAGAATCGTTTCATCAGAGTCCTCACCATCGCTGTTAGCCTCCTCGTCACTCCGAGCGTCAACTTCCTCATCACTGAACAGTTCTGGATCATCGCTGGTATCGTCATCATCCGCAAGACTAAATTTTGTTGGTGAGTTCATAGGACTACTTGTTCTGATATACGCATCTTCAACATCACCATCGCTGTTGTTACAGATCATATGAAGAAGTAATGGGTCGTCATCTGCTGCCAGACCTTATATGAGATCTTCTGCCTCCATCCCTACAATGTCCTTGACTGATGCGAGCCCAGTTGGTTCATCATCCTCTTCATCATCAGTTGAATCCTCTGGATTATCTGGTAAACTAAACAAAATTGCAAGAGCAGCTTCACTCGTGTAATAACGTTTACTCATTTTCAAACTGTCATTTAATATTTTATCAATCCTGTAATATCAAGAAACAAAATTATAAACATATATATGAGCGTCTGTGGGTTGTGCGAAGATTCCGGGTCTGGTATCCTAACCATAATGTGTGATTTGATGCAATATGTAATGCCTATTTAATACAAATTTTAGACCAGATCATTCAAGGCAAGACAACAGCCCATATGTGTATCACAAAATGTGATAAAATATAATACGAAATAGAATAATTAGTATTAAAAAATTACCTTAAAAATGTATATAAAATGTTGAAAGACTCTCTTGAGGTAGAGGCAAACCTGTTGCCGACTGATTTTATATTTAAAATAAACTACAAAATATGGCATGTTTCTATCTAATATGGCAATATTAATCATTACTAGCACATATATTCATAAAAGAAAATTAATGTTTTTATTTATTTTGTTCGAGGGGAAAGATCAATATCGATTTAGGAACGTTAAAACGATAGAGAATTTGCTTTATTTTGATCAGCCGTTGTTTTTTTTAATCTGAACCGGAAGTCCTGTTTTATTGGTCAAAACTTCTAGTTTCTTCCTTATAGTACCATTATATACAGCTATTATGCGTACATCGTGTTGCCTCGACCCGTTAGAGGGGATTTTATGTGGTAGCAAAATAATGTTTCTGCCCTATAAAGGGTTATGCAAAATCAATTGAATAGCTATTTAATTGAGTTGCTTCCGTTTTCTTTTTTTTATGTCCACATACGTTATAATTATGAGTGAATCTTTAAATCAGCTAACATTCTCAATCTCGGTCTGACTCTGCCTCTCTTTGCTTGTATTTTACCTTCTTTGAATGTGAATACTCTTTTTATACTAATAGCAAATGCATAACATTCCTAATCTCGGTCTGCCTCTGTCTTTCTTTCCTCCATGTTACCTTCTATGACCTATTTAATGTAAATTTACAATTTTAATGTGTATACTCGTTTATACTAATAGCAAATGCATAGCATTCCTAATCTCGGTCTGCCTCTGTCTATCTTTCCTCCATGTTACCTTCTATGACCTATTTAATGTAAACTTCTCATTTTAATGTGTATACTCGTTTTATACTAATAGCAAATGCATAGCATTCCTAATCTAGGTCTGCTTCTGCCTCTATTTCCTTCCATCCTACCTTCTTTGACCTCTTTTAGTAAACTTTCTCCTTAGAATGTGAATACTCTTTATATACTAACAGCAATTGCGTAACATTCCTAATCTCAGTCTGCCTCTGCCTATATTTCCTTCCATCCTACCATCTTTGACCTCTTTTAGTAGACTTTCCCCCATTGAATGTAAATACGATTTTTATACTAATAGCAAATGCGTAACATTCCTAGTCACGGTTTTGCTCCAATTCCTTCCATCTTACCTTCTTTTACTCCTTTAGTAGACTTTCCCACTTAGAATGTAAATACATTCTTATATTAATAGCAATTGCGTAACATTCCCAATATGGGTCTGCCTCTGCCTCTAATTCCTACCATCCTACCTTCTTATATCTCTTTTAGTAGACTTTCCCCTTAGAATGTGAATACGCGTTTTATATTAATAGCCAATGCTTAACATTCCTAATCTCGACCTGACTCTGCCTCTATTTCCTTACATCCTACCTTCTTTGACCTCTTTTAATAAACATTCCCCTCTCCTCTTAGAATGTTAATACTTTTTTATACTAATAGAAAATGCGTAACTTTTCTAATCTCGACCTGACTCTGCCTCTATTTCCTTACATCCTACCTTCTTTGACCTCTTTTAATAAACATTCCCCTCTCCTCTTAGAATGTTAATACTTTTTTATACTAATAGAAAATGCGTAACTTTTCTAATCTCGACCTGACTCTGCCTCTATTTCCTTACATCCTACCTCCTTTGACCTCTTTTAATAGACTTTCCCCTTAGAATGTGAATACTCTTTCTTTGCACTAATAGCAAATGCATTGCATTCTTTATCTCAGTCTGCCTCTATTTCCTTCCATCCTACCGTCTTTGACTTCGTTTAGTAAACTTCCTCCTTTGAATCTGAATACTCTTTTTATACTAATAGAAAATGCGTTCGATCATCGGAAGTTTGGGCTCTGAGACGACTGGAAACAACCAGAAGCTCACTGTCGAGTGTCAGACGGGTGAGAGACTGGCCGTGTACAAGGGAGTGACCGTCCTGCTGATCAACTGCAGTAAACGGGTCGTCACCCTAACCCGTCCTGACCTCATTCAACTTATAAAGGTTAGAATCATGCGCTCATGAATCATGGCTGGAATCATGGTGTGAATCATAGAGTGATCATGTGGTGTGTTCATAAGGTGTGAATCATGGCTGGATCCCGTGGCGACGTCGGTAACATATTCGACGGCGGATCAGTAAGTGCGGGGTTCAAATCCTGGGCTCGCTGGTCATTGACATCGCTTTTGAGTGAGGAATCTGACGTAACTCTCCAATAACTTAATTTGACGTAACTTGTTTGGATTTCAATTCATTTGCAGTCTTTAAATATCTATCAGCAGGCATTCTTAATGCGTGACCCAAGAATCTTACACTTTATTCTGAAACTATTTCATCTAATTTTCTTTCTTCATACCTTTCGATTTTCAACCTGTTTCGGTGTTGATGTGTTCCTGCTTGTACGCATGAATACTATATTGAATTTCTCAATAGCGTAGTGGCCACGTCATGAAGTATTAAATGACGATCCTGATTTGAATTGAACCCTCGTTGGTTCAAATCCCAGCCGCACTGATCTGAGAGTAAAATCTCGGACATTCACTGGACTGCCTATACGGAAAATTGACTAAATTTCCTAACGGTTTAAACATGTGGTATTAAAAGTGATAGATATCAACATAGTTGATCATTTCACTACAATGAGTGTTTACTTTTTAAACAAAATATTTAAATGTAAATATACTATTATATATATATATATATATATATATATATATATATATATATATACAGTATATCTTCGTTAACGATTTATTTATCTTATTTCAGTTGAAAGAGTTGAATCACGACAACGTACAGAGTTTCATAGGAGCCTGTGTAGAACCTGATCACATCTCCTACGTTGTGCAGAGATGCAGTCGTGGTACATTACAGGTAGGCCATTAAGTGATATAAAGCTAAAGATAAGGGTTAACGACAGTTTCCTCACTCGAAATCGATGTCAGTGACGGGAAAGCCCAGGATTTGAACCCCGCACATACTGATTCGCTGTCGAGTGTCTTACTGAATTCGCCTCTGGTTCCAGCCATATTGTAGCCTACATTTTAACCACAAATTATTTGGTCATCTTATAATAGGCCTATATGCAGTCGTACTAAATATATTGTTCACGCAGTTCTTCACTTAATTTAATCCCAATAATTTCATAAATTCCCCATAGACTTGATCCGTGATGTATTAACTGAAGGTTACTTTAAATTGTATATGAATACAATTTAAAGAAACCTTCAGTTAATACATACTTAAATGCGTGTATCTTATTAGACTATTAATGCATAAATTAGAGAGAATTTAACGGACTGGTATATCCAAAACTTCCCTTTTGTCGATTTTGAAAACCAAACTATCACCTAAATTTAATTTTAACATTTTTGTTGGACAAGATTAAAGTTCGTTGGGTAGGAGTCACTGATTAATCATTTGATGCATATGGTTAAACGTTACATCATGTTAATAAAGTGCTACACTATTTCTACGATATATATATATATATATATATATATATATATATATATATACAGTATATATATTTATATATAAATTTAGTCATCTCTTCCAGCTCAGTTGGCAGACCCAAAGTACATACTCTTAGTTAGCCTACTGTCACGCTCCATCTAGAACACTACATTGATTAAAAATAATAATCCCATCACTAAGGCTATGCCTTTCCTCACTTTAAAGTAGCCAATAGCTTGGGAATAAGGACGTTTGAAGTAGTTTCCGGTTGTCTTCTTCAATTATTGCTTAGTCGCCTCTTACGACCGATAATGTTAACGGCTGGCCTATTCTTCAGCGACTACTGTAATGTACATGTCCATGTATAGTAGCATATTAACAATATTGCTACTAATACTACTGCTAATAATATTAGAACATTTATTCTGTATGTACCATAGTCATATACAAAAGTCTTCAATAATGGTACTAGGCAATGAATGTCATATTGTCGTTCTTTCGTATAAATTATATTCTAGTAATGGTTAAAATATTTATATTGATAATTATTAATATCATAAACAATAAATATCAAAATAAAGCATTGTACATCCATTATTTTTTTAAGTCTTACAACGATAATTTTTTGTAAGTACAATTTTTCTAAAATATATAAGTAAAACGGTCAAAAATAACTAAATTTACTTAAGATCAACGTAATTCTAGCCGAAGTATTGAGTCCAAAATTGAGTAGCTGCCCTTAACTAGTATCGTATAGGAAAACATGCAGATGAGATAAACCTTTTGTCTCGAGTATTCTTAACCTCATGTGTATCTTTTTCTATTTAAATTTTCTAGGACGTTTTAGAGGATGAAGGGAACACAATGGATAGCTTCTTTCGTCTGTCTCTCATTTCTGATCTCATCAACGTTTGTACCTTTGCTGAATATTTTATAAAATATATCTATTAATAATATTTAAATACTAGTAAATAATTCATAATAGCTATATTTATAATATTAGGTCAATTTGTAAATAGGCTGTGAAATTGAACCTTGTTTTCTCGCTTAGCCATAGATATGACACAACTCACTTGTTTGTAGGGTTTCAAAGCTTAACGGTTGTTTTTGTAGTCTTCACTATTTACTCCGTCCTCTCCATGATTAGGCCTACTAGTACCATAATCATTGCCTTTTGATACTGCAATTGCTACTGGCCGGTATTTAGGAATAATATTTCAATATTAGTAGCCTTTTACTCAATACTCTCGACAGTCGACTTACATTGGTGTATTATAGGGTATCGCATTTCTTCATAAATCATTTCTCAACTCACACGGAGATCTGAGCAGTATGACGTGTAGGATAGATAACCGATGGTCACTTAAGATCGGCTGTCCTGTTCTGGAAAGCTTTCGACGTGTAAACTCTAAAATGGAAAAGGATACTAAGAGCGGAGATAGAAAAGAGTCAGTGGTCTCTGTAGCGGAAGAAGAGTCCCAGAAATATCGGAATCTGTTGTGGACCGCTCCAGAGCTGCTTCGTATGAGCGTCAGACCTGTCTATGGGACTCAGAAGGGAGACGTCTACAGCTTTGCTATCATAGCGCAGGAGATCGCTTACAGAGCTCCGCCGTTCTTCATTGAAGATGATGATCCGGCAGGTGAGGGTTTAATTATTTTATTTTATTTCAAAATTAAAGTTTGCTTGCTGTGTTGGCTGGAGCCAGTGGCTATGTCGGTAAACATTCGATCGTTGATCAGTATGTGCGGGATTCAAATCCTGTGCTCGCCCGTCACTGACATCGCTTTCGAGTGAGGAAACTGACCTTAACATTAACTGTATCAGCTATCAATTTCACTCTGTTCATTAGAGGCAGACCTATATGGATTATCTTTAACTGTTCTAAAATCAAATTTTTCCGCCAACTCAGCAATTATTTGTTCATTTCGGACGTTGTTTAATTTAATGGTAGCCTAAAATAAAAATATTGTTTAGTTAAATGTGTGACAATAATATTATAAGATTTGGCATTTAATATATCTACAGTTGAATTCGTAAATAAGTACAGCAAAATAATGATATTATCATTAGCATCATTTGAAGAATTAATTAATATTACTAGTGAAACTTAGCATCAAAAATTGTTAAATAGTTAGCATATGTAAGTACCTTAAATATTGAAGAAGGCAATGATATGAAGCCATATTTGCCGCAAGTTAAAGGCGACATGATTTAAGAAAGGGATCGATAGTTTGGCTTAGTCTTTCCCTCTTTCGTTCGACTGATTGATCAATGGAGAGCTCAGAACATCGTACGTAGTACAGGCCATGACTAGATATATGTACATTGAATCTGCCATTTGGCGCAATATTTGAGAGACAATGGAAGTCAACCATTAATTTGGGAGGGTATATGGCGCAATGATTAGACTGTTCACCTCGGATGCAAGTGGTTTGGTTTCAATGCCCATGTAAGTCAACAAATGAAGAAAATCCTACTAGGCAGATAGAAGGTAAATCATACATGGATGTTTGATAACTATTGGCACTGTCAGAAACAAATAGAGGATTAACCTTTGCAAGGACGATAGTGTATTATAACCTCTCAGGAACCTGTAAAGCAGTCTCGAAGACCGGTCACAGGCCATGACACTGCCGTTGAATTGACATTGATTATTATTATAAACATTACTATTTTATTATTTAGTAATTTTTATTACTTCTTATAAGAATATCATTAGTCGCGTAATACAAATATGTGCAGCATTATAATGAATTAACGATGCTAGTGCACTTTTAATAAACATTTCAAAAAAACATAACGGCACACTGGGTCAGGAAGCACAGATGCTTGTTTAAGACCCATTTCTTCCTTCCTCTCCATGGGTATTAGTAATCGTTGCCTTCTGATGGCGCATCAATTGCAGCCGGCGCGGATTTAAGAATAACCTTCCATCACCCTGGGATTTTTTCCTTTCTAAGTTTTTACCAACACTCGGTCTTCCAAGGTGGTCACCCACAAAGTACTAACCGAGGTCAATGCAGCTTAACTTCGATAATTGCCGCGCAACTAAACCAAGTGCGCTAATCCCGCCGTCTTGCTTTAATTAAATTTAATATATACTGTGTAGTTATAATTCGAAGAGTGAAAGAGGGAGGGGCGGATCCATTTAGACCACACCTACCAGGTTCATCAACTGATATGCCTCTGATGATTGACATCATGAAACAGTGCTGGGCGGAGTCTCCACAGGACCGACCCTCTATAGAAGAAGTCGTCCGAATGATGAAAAGAATTCGAGGTAACAGGTAAGTCAGTCTAATAGCAATTTTATTATTTCTTATAAAAATGTCATTAGTCGAATAATAAGAATATTTGTAGCATTACAACGATGCTAGTGCACTTTTAATTATTACTGAGTAGTTACAATTCTCTCTCTGTCTTTCTGAAACGTTAAGATTCAAATTTCAAAAAATTGAGAAACATCTGATCTTACATGTAAATTTGAAGTTAGAATTGTATGTATAGTATAGGATATCGCCGTTCTTTACCTACATGTATATTTGATTTTGCAACAAAATCTGACAACTGCTAACAGTTACAATGCAAGACAAAGTAAATCAAAATTATGGAAATTGTTTAATTTGTTCTTAAATGTCAATTATCTAATAACACCTGTCAAATATTTTGTACACTGAATATTTTAAAAGGAAAGTGGACATCATAGATCATGTTTTGGAAAAATTGGAGAAATACGCCAACAACCTGGAGTCACTGGTGGAACAGAGAACTCTAGAACTGGTGGATGAGAAGAAGAAAACTGATGCACTTCTAAATAAAATGCTACCTCCGTAAGTTCATGGTGCTCTTCTAAATAGAATGCTATCTCCGTAACTTCATGATGCTCTTCTAGATAGAATGCTGCCTCCGTAAGTTCTTGGTTCACTTCCAAATAAAATGCTGCCTCCGTAAGTAACTCACTTCCATATCCAGAATTAACTGCACACTACAGATCAATTCTGTCTTTCGCTTTCCTCTTCATGTTCACATGCATATGTGGACATGAAATAGAACATTACAGTGCTCGATGTTGTCATTGATGACTGTAGCACTCTAATTGTTGCTATTAATTGTTGTTATTATTATTTGGGCATGAAGAGGAAAGCTGACTCTACTCTGTCTTTAGCTAAAGACAGATAAGAGTCTTTAAATCATCTAACATACTTAATATCGGTCTGCCTCTGCCTCTTTTTCCTTCCATTCTACCTTCTATGACCTCTTTTAATAGACCTTTCCTTCTTAGAATGTGTCCTATCCATCTCATCTTCGTATATCTTAATACATTTATCAACTGTCTATCTGTACCAACTCTCTCCAGAATTGCATCATAACTAATTAAATATGTTTGCATGTATTTTTCATTTAGAACTGAATATTCACTCAGTCTAGTCTGATTGTTGCGTTGGTTGGTCAATTGATGGTCTGGTTCAACGTTTTGAAAAGAAACCCTTCGGGCTTCTGACTTTGACGTTAAGCCCTCCAAAAAAGGACAAGTAACTTTACTAGTCTGCGTATTTTGTTTCAGATCAGTTGCAGAACAACTGAAACTTGGCAACAACGTCCCGCCTGAGATGTTTCCAGGGGTGTCCATCTACTTCTCCGATATCAAGGGTTTCACGGACCTTTCGTCAGAGTCGACACCGATGCAGGTCGTAGATCTACTCAATGATCTCTATGGAACTTTCGACGATACCATCTCAAGACATGATGTTTACAAGGTGGGAATAGTGACAAATTTAGTATTACAAATTAATCACTTAAAATGATAATAAAATCATTGGTGCAAATATTAATGTAGAGTTTTCTATGCAATCTAAAATCTTGTGTAATTATAGTTTATGAAACTATCGAAATGTATCGTTAATTTTCGCTTACATGCAGTTTTCTTATATTTAATTTTATTTCATTTTACGCAAGTCATTTTTATTTAATTCTTTTTATTAGACAACATTAAATATTTAATATTTTAGGTGGAGACGATAGGAGACGCGTACATGGTAGTAAGTGGACTACCGGTACAGAACGGTGGTAGACATATCATGGAGATATGTAACATGGCACTGGATCTACTCAGTGAGGCGTCCGTCTTTAAGATCCGTCATAAACCTGAAGCAGCTCTCAGAGTCAGGATTGGTATCCACACCGGACCCTGTGCTGCAGGTGTGGTAGGACACACGATGCCTCGCTACTGTTTGTTTGGAGACACTGTCAACGTCGCCTCCAGGATGGAATCTACCGGAGAAGGTGCGATTCCTGTAGTATATTGATCATAACATATTAAATACAATCAAGTCTAGATATCGCATCATAGAAAGTTTCATAGAGAACATTGAGTAAAACCTTGTTGAGCCCGGGTGCGTTTGGAACTACTGCAGAATAGGGCACCTCAAACATGCTGCAACGTTTATTTAAGAGGCGACTAGGGCTAGAGTTGAGAAAGCCAGAAGGTTCCAACCTTATCATAAAATGCTTTTAAGATTCAAACAAACGCCTGAAAGGTCATTTTGTTGGTGAGAGCCTAGGCTCTAGAAATTGCGACAAATATTTCAAAGAATGAAAAAGTCTCAAATAGGCGTAGAGTCGGTCTGTTTGTATCAAAACCCTAGGGGACGATGGACGATGATGATGATGATAATGATTGCATTATGGGACGGGATTAGCGCAATCGGTTAAGCTGCGCGTCAGTTGAACGAAGTTAAGCTCCATCGCGCCGTTTAGTACTTTGTGGGCGACCACCTTGGAAGACCGAGTGATGACAGCTTAGAAAGAAAAAATAATCCCGAGGGTGTTGGAAGGTTTTTCTTAAGTCCGCGCCGGCTGCAATTGATGCGCCAACAAAAGGCAACGATTACTAATAACCATGGCAAGGAATGGAGGAAATACTGAAAACTACAAAAAACAGAAATCAAGAAAAGAAACTATGTAGCACATGCGGAATGTCATGTGTGTAACTAAAGGAACAAAAAAAATTATACAAAATATCATATTAATATTCTGATTATCATTTTAAACTTTATTTAGTTGATATAATTAATTGTATGCTTGAACATTGATATATATATATATATATATATATTTATATACATATATATATCATTTTTAGTTATTTTATCATTTCTTTAGTTATGCTAAAAAATTATTTTATTATTTGTTAGTTATTTTATCATATTTTAGTTATTTTATAATTTTTAGTTAGTTTATCATTCTCTAATTATTGTATCTACTACAGCGTCCAAGATTCACTTAAGTCACGAGGCAGAAGAAGCTCTGAGAGAGTTCAGTGGCTATATAACAGAGGTCAGAGGTGAAACGTACGTCAAGGTATCACATTAAGTTTGCTAACATATATTAAAAAATGAAGCGCAAAATATATAGCATAATATACATAACGAAACGTAAGATAACATAACGTAGCATAGCAACATTCAGTTATAAGCAACAGAGTGGTTATCACCCGTTGAATGCACAATACATCATAGAATTAGAGAGTTGCATTAATTAATCAATAATAATTATATATATATAATTTTTATATACAGTATATACATTATATATATATATTGATATATTAATTTATTTAATTGATTGATTGATTGATTGACTGATTGATTGTTTAATTGGTTGATCGGTTGATTAATTGATTGAAACATTCTTTGACTCATTGATCCATTGATTGATCGGTTGATTGATCGATTGCTTGATCGGTAGATTAATCCAGTGATTTATTAATTCACTGATTCATTGATTGGTAGATCGATTAACCGACACACTGACCAATCGACCATCCGATTGATTGATTTATTGATTGATTTCAGGGTAAGGGAATGCTTAACACTTACTGGTTACTTGGAAAGGAAAAGCCATCGGAAATCATAGATCTATGAAACTATTTATTAATGTATACTGCTCTTTGTTTTAAGCGAACCAGTATATGTTTAATATATGTTTTATTAATAATAATTATATTATTAGAATTCGGTTAATTTGCAATATTAGTAGTAATAATTATTCATAATTCATGTTTTGGTTTTAAATTAAATCCAAATGCAAAGTCTAAAATGTTCTATATGTTTTTTTATCTATATTGAGTGTGCCTTTAAATTCTGATTTCTAATAGTTATATGTAACATTTACACTTAAAGTTTTAAAGTAATTAACATTTTACTGCTACACTTACGCTACTGCATGGCTCGATAGCGCAACGGTTAGAACAATCAGATAACGCCGTGCAATATTACTTGGCAGATCCTAAAGTGAGTTGATTTCTATTTGGTTCGATTCCCAACCGATCTGAGAGTAAAATCTCGGACAATCACTGGACTGGTTAATGGTTATAGGTTACGTAGAAAATGAACTAAATTACGTAACGGTTTTAACATGTGGTATTGAAAGTTATAGATGTCACCGACTCTGCTCAGTCAATGTTAGTAGAAACTGAGAAAGGCATAGGGAGCCCGCCTCGCCATAAGCAGAGTTTCCAAGAATAATGGTATATCATTTTAGATGATTTAAAGGTCCACTCGTATATAGACATGAAGAGAAAACGGAATACACGACTGAGAAATGTGGAGGAGTTATATAATGAATATATATATATATATATATATATATATATATATATATACATGTATATATATATATATATATATATATCAACATGTATGTATATATCAACATGTTTGGCCGTTTCACTATATGGCGTGTTATTATACATGTATATTTTAAAACCTAAGACTTAGGACTTGCAGAACAACAAATTTAAAAATATAAAACTAGTGAAAGCATTTATTCAAATAAACTTCCTTTTAGTTAGCCCATATATACCCAATATTTGAAGTCCAGATGAAGTTATGATGCGAAATGAAACCTTAAGGTAGGGGCTATCCTTTGGTCTAATATAAAGCAACAGTTAGAGTGCTATTGTCATCCATGACAACATCGAATACTGTTGAGACAAATCTAAGTCGGTTAGAGCAATTGAGGTACTGAAGAAAAGTTTAATTGAAAATTATAATTGAGTAAAGACTGCACACGTCCAAAACGCTGTAAAGCCGAAAATCCAGAAATTCGGTCCAAGGATAAAGGGAATTAGAGAAAAGGAGGTTTAGTGGTCGTTGTGGTTGATATGTTAACACTGCCACGTGTTGGCCACTGCGTCCTTACGTCGATCTCTTTATGGGAAGCTCTTTATTTGTCAAATACATGGCTGGAGCCAGTGGCCAAGTCCGTAATATACTCGACCGCGGATCAGTATGTGCGAGGTTCAAATATTGGGCTATCCCGTCACTGACATCGCTTTCAAGCGAGGAAACTGACGTTAACCTTAGCTAAACTAGTTTTACCATATAGAATCTGACTTACTTAATATGGGAGGTCATGATAGGAAATGGAACCTTAAGGTAGAGGCTTTCCTTTGGTCTGACACTGCCGAATGTACATGTAGAATATCAGGAACCCATTGGAACCGAATTGCCTTATTCGAAACTTCAAAATGTGTTTTCTCTTGTGGTCTCAGTGTACTCAGTCGTCATCGTGTGGTTCTTTAGCGCCTGTTTGTGTAGAATCTGCAGGAGACGTCCCTGACATTGCCTTATGGCGAGGAACCGTAAGTTTAATTCTTAGTGATCAATCGATTGATTGTTCTAATTCGATGCTAAAACACAAAAGACTACGTGTCTCAACGTAGTATCTAACTCGCGACCTCCCTTTCAAAGGGTGAGCGTTCTACATTGAGCAATTAGGCTTTCTGAAATTATTAATAAAAATACGTCGAATTATTTAGTATTATTCCTTATCGTGCTCTGATTAGCTCAATCGATTGAAATCTTTGAGATCTCATGACCTCAGGAAAAGCCATTTAAAAGTTTAGGTTGCTACTTATCGCTCGACACTGGAGCTATTGAAACAGCTAATTGTTAAGTGACCGGGCTTACTCCTTTTATTTACTTTTATTTAAAAAATAAAACTATTTTAAAACTACAATTTTTAACTGACGAACTTAGCCCGTCAGTTTATACGCTTTACAGCCAATATAATTCAGCTAATTTATTATTACAGCTTTCCTGTAGAATATTAAGCAATGTCTTGGTTCTTGAGATGACGTTGAATTGTGTTATTGACCTAATAGCATTTCACAATAGTGATCCTTTTATCAAAATATTTGGCAAAACTAAAATTTGACCCGAACGTGGCATTCGAAATTACAGCTACTACTAATGTTTACATCAATTTCCTCACTCGAAAGTGAAATGTTTACATCAATTTCCTCACTCGAAAGCGATGTCAGTGACGGGCGAGCCCAGGATTTGAACCCGTACATACTGATCCGCGGTCTAATATCCTACCTACATCGCTAATGCCGTCCAGAAATTCTTGTAATGCATACACAATATGCGTACTGTTAACAACAGACGCTCAATTTGTTATTAGCTTTTCTACAGGACAATGCAACACACTCGGGCTACAGTTTAGTACTTCAGTGAATAGCAAGTGAAGCAGAATTTACATTAAATTTAACGTTCTCTATTTGTTCCATTTTCACACAATTCCAATTTTCCAGTAATTTATTTGATTGCTTGAGGTATTCATTCATTAATAAAAATAATTGAAAACGATCTTATTTGATAATGGGCTTCATGGCATATGCGAGGAAAATTGCTTGACTTTATATGACTTTGACTTTTATATTTATATTTTTCTATAGCGCCCTGTTTGATATAAATGAAACCCTAAGTTCGGCTAGTCTTGTAATAATTGTGCGATTTGGTTGTAGGCTATGTAAGCGTACACTTTTGACTTTATATTTGCACAATTTTGACCCAGACATGATTTGTGAATTATTATAATTAACTAACTATTTACCAACAAAACCTAATGTAACCTAATGTACTGTATGTAGAATTTCGCAAACGTTAAAAAAAAAAAAAAAAAGAAAATATATTGTAAAAGTTATTGGAAAACAAACAAACATAAAGATTGTGAAAGCATTGGTGTGGTCGACATTTATGTGTGGATGTGAAACGTGGACATTAAGGAAAGCGGATACCAGGAAAATAGATGCATTGAAAATGCGGTTATTTAGAAAGATGGAAAATATTAGTTGGACTCACAAGATTACAAATGAAGAAGTTCTTCAAAGAGTCTGTACAGATAGATAATTAATAAATGAGGTAATAAATAGAGAAAAAGGATGGATATAACAAGGAGATAACATGGATATAAAGGAATGAATTGCTGTAGGATGTAGTTGAAAGAACAATGCAAGGGAAAGAGTTAGAGGACGACCGAAACTTGGAATGTTAGATGATTTGATAGAAAATTCATTTATACAGATGAAAAGGGATGCTGAGAATAGAATTGGTTTGAACAGTTGATTAGCTAATACAGTCTTTACATGTAATACATAATGCTAATACATGTAATTAATTACATGTAAATTACTACATATAAGTAATTACATGTAAATCGTTTCCCCGCACTTTTGCTAATGAGATTCAATTCAGTCACTTGGTTGCACTATTGAAGTAGGATAAAAATTCAAGTGACAATTAACAAAACACACAAATTACGAAAATTTCTGTCCTTTCTGATGGTTTTTTATGGATATTGAGTAAAGTTAGTTACATTTTAACCTTTAAAAGCCAATTTTGATGATATTTTAAGCCATAAAAGCCAATTGTTACTTTATTTCTCTATAGTGCAAATTGTAACACTATTTTGAAATCATGACTTGCAAAAGGGGGGTTAGCAGATATAATTGTCATTGCAGTCTTCATATGTCTGAGCATCGTCATCATCATCTTCAATTTTGGCTATATTTTCTTGTAATCGCCCACTTAAAATATACCTGTTTATTCGGGGTCTAAAGCCGTTAAAGCTGGTAAAGCTAATGTTAACGACTGTTGCCTAACTCTAAAGCGATGTCAGAGACGATCGAGCACAGGATTTCAACCCCGCATATACTAATCCGTGTTCGAGTATCTTACTGACATGGCCACTGGCTCCAGCCACACAATCATGGTAGCTATGGCGAAACATGGTAAAATTTATGCTTTATATTAAGTTATTACTGCTTTTATAAATGCTTATCTAATTTAGTGTAACTACTGTTAAGCTATCTTCTGTTGCCGATCCTTTACGTTTCTGACTGCTGATTTTACGTCATTAGTAAACACTTGATATAGAATTCACCAATTTGTAGGCCTCTAAGGAGTCTTAGTACATATTGCATCAAAAGGGTCACGTCTTTCTCTTTCGAACCCAGTACGTCACGCTTTAAAGCCAAACGCCTTACCACCTAGACCATAGCGGTTTACGACTTCAGCTTAAAAGTTAGTCTTAATATATTTCAATAGATACAGTATGAAATCTATAACCTTATACTTATCATCGCAGGTGAAAGACGGAATGTCTTCTTTTCTGAAGAATGTAAGTGCAAATCGTTTTTCAACCACGGGAGCATTCCGTCAGAGTTGCGTGACTATATTATAGTAGACTGCTAAAAATAAAGGTATGTAAAGTACTAAGACGTGAAATGACGAATCTATGCGTATGTCAGGGCTCCTTCACTGTGAGAGAAAGATGTGATATAATTTTTTTTAAATACTGTAATCTCTGCATTATAAGATAATTTTTAAATAATTACAATCTACATAATTATCTAAAAATTAAATATTGGATGATGAATATTAGAGAAATTTATGATAATTTTAAATGTTTGCAGTCTGTTTTAATTTAATAAGAGTTGGCAAGGTTTTGACAAGTCCTGGAAAAACCGGTAAAATCCGCGGAAAAACCGTCCTGGCAAAATCCTTGCGGCAAAACTCAAAAAATCAAATTGAGTGTTGATCACAAAAGTTTCAGACTTTCAGTGGTAGCACTCACACCATCATTCTTATTACAGCTCTCAAATGTTTATACTTTCAAATGTTAATTTAAAGTTTGAATAAATTTCTTCAAAAAGCAGCGGATTGTGACCGTCATTCTTATTACAGCTCTCAAATGTTTATACTTTCAAATGTTAATTTAAAGTTTGAATAAATTTCTTCAAAAAGCAGCAGATTGTGACCGTGATAAAAAAAGCAACAGTGACAGAACTGCACAAATGACAGTATCCTAGTCTGTAGGTCTCTAATTTACAAAGGTAATTGTCAAGTTCAAAGTACTGTGTGCACTGTGAAGTTGTGTTTAACAATAGGCCTTACTAAGTTGTAGGCTATGTACTAAATTACAGTCCGCACAGATCAGGACAATTTTGCATATTTTCTAGATCCTGTTTATAGGTCGTACCTGCTTTGTGAGACTTCTTGGTACAAGTTAAGTTTAAACTCTGAACCCTTTGACAAGTCTATGTTAATGCTAACTATTTTTCTTTTACAAACCTTGAGGACACAGTCTCATGCACCTCCAGGGTTTCATACTTCAATAATGCAATAGAGTAATAGACTATTCTTTGCTACAATGTATAATATAGCTGATTCTTAATTTCTAACTCTGTAGACTCTCTATTACAATTAAGTAGGACTGCTATATACATGTATATAGTCCTTAATGGAAGAATGGAAAGGATTAACTGGACTCAAAAGGTTACAAATGAGGAAGTCCTGGAGAGAGTTGGCACAGATAGACAGTTGATAAATGTATTAAGAATAGGAAGAAGAGATGGATAGGACACATTCTAAGGGGAAGGTCTATTAAAAGAGGTCATAGAAGGTAGAATGGAAGGAAAATGAGGCAGGGGCAGGCCGAGATTAGGTATGTTAGATGATATAAAGACCCACTCATATGTGAAAATGAAGAGGAAGGCGGAAGACAGAGAAGAGTGGAGGCGTTATGTACCATGGACCTGCCAGTAGGCAGTGCACTAAGAGAGAGAGAGAGTCCTTAATGAAATTTGTAATTTATTGCTTGTAGGGATTTTGCAATTTGTGGGTGGATTTTTTTTTTTTTTTTACCGGTATTTGCCAGTGTCCTGGCAAAAACCCTTTTTGCCTTTGCAAAAACCCAATCGTGAGTTTAATCTACTTAGAAGAGCAAAGAAAATTATATGAGTGAGGTGGATTTATTTTAAATTAAGTCATAAGGTCGTTTAACTGAAATATTGCTTTCTAATTAAGAGCAGGCCTAGGCCTTTTTTATACTGAGCTAGCTTATACAAGATGTTGACAGGATTCCTACCTTGGCCAACTCCCCGCTATTCACCAACCTGATATTTACTGGTGGTCAAATATCTAGAGAAATAATATAATAATAACAGTAATAATAATAATAATAATATTCATTCGCTAGAGGCGCTCGAGGTGGTTAGTTTGTTTACGCACACCTGTGTTTTTCTTTAGCACTTTTTATCGTTTTTCTTCACTTCTGCTAATTTTTTCACTTTGTCTTTTGTCATACTGCTTTTATATATATTCCTGTACGCCCAGGCCCTTTTATTTCTATTCTTTTGTGCGCATTCGGCTTATTTTACCTATTATTAAAACTGCATTATGCTTTAGTTTTCACCTGCATTGGACTATTGGACTGCAGCTATTTGCAGTAGTGTTCCAGTTTAATTCTTTTATCTCTCGCTTGCTATGCCGTGTTTGCCACATGCCCGCCAGACAGACTTGGCCACTGTCTCAGACTGCCAACAAGAAAACTGGCATCTGTTCGGTGTGCCTAGCTCAACGTCAGCTTCATTCGGGAGACGGAAAGGTCCATCTTCATGGCCCATTGGATAATCGTTGCCCGGGTTCCAACCAACCTCCCTTGCAGATCTCCGCACAGGCGGCAGCTTCGCAACCAGGTCTTGCAGTTTCTGATATAAGGAAGAGGATCAGGAATCGGAGCTGCGACTCTGGTTCGGCTAGACAGAGTTCTCCTCCCACTGCTGCTCCCAATTCTGCTAACTTATCTCGCAATTCATTTTCCTCTCAGCCGCTCATTCTTGAACATCCCTGCTTGTCGCGACCAACAATAAAACACATTCCCAAATCAGCCAGACCTGCTTGTTCAGCAGCCTTGATTGATGCCTTCCGTAAGATCGAAAGCGATCCTCAGTTTTATCATACTGGTCAGATTTGTTGCTTTTCGCATCTTCGGTTTTGCAAGTCCCTGCTCGCACAGGTAAAAGGCATAATCTAAGCTATTTAATTAAGAAAAGGTTGGAGGGCCTAGGTACTAGTGCTCCCACTGAGCCGGTCGTAGAAAGAATTAAAAGAGCTCATCATTCTCATGACTCCCGTGCCTCAGCAGGCAGGTCCAAAATGGAAGATGGAAATGTTTCGGCAGCTGTGCGCATCCTCTGTTCAGACGAAAGTCCAGCGCAATGCAGTTTAAACACTTTCAATATCCTGAAGGCCAAGCACCCACCCGCAGCTAGTAGCAGTATAATGGCACCCCTTCCGGACTCAATGGAGACTCCGCCCATTCAAGTCTCAGAGCAGGATGTTGTCAAAGCTGTACGTAGCTTTCCAGCAGGCTCAGCAGGTGGTCCTGATGGCCTTCGCCCTCAGCATCTTCTGGAGCTTGTGACTTGTAGAGAGTCGGCTGGGAAATTTTTGACCGCTTTGACTTCTTTCGTGAATCTCCTTCTTAGAGGTGTTTGCCCCCCTGAGGTCCAACCGGTGCTGTTTGGTGGTAAACTCTTCGCACTCAATAAGAAATCTGGCGGCATTCGCCCAATTGCAGTGGGTTACACTTGGCGTCGTTTAGCCGCTAAATGCGCAAATCGCTATGCAGTGTCTGCTCTCAGCGATTACTTGAGCCCAATTCAACTTGGAGCTGGTATTCCAGGTGGCTGTGAGGCAGCTGTTCACGCTACTCGCCGTTTCGCTGAGTCAATGCCAGCTGCTCACTTCGTGGTAAAGCTAGACTTCTGTAATGCTTTTAATTGCTTGAGTAGATCACGAATGCTCAGCGAAATACATCACAGGATACCAGAGCTGTATAGTTTCTGCCATCTAGCTTACTCAAGCCCTTCGTGGTTGAAGTTCGGAGACTGGTGCATTGAGTCACTGGAAGGAGTCCAACAAGGGGATCCCTTAGGGCCCATGATGTTTTGCTTGACTATTCACCCTCTCCTTACTTCTCTCTCTAGCGATCTCACGGTGGGATACCTAGATGACATTACTCTAGGTGGTTGCGAGTCGGCGATTGCAAATGATGTACAGACTATCATCGACAGAGGCCAAGAATTTGGGCTTCAGTTGAATCGTACCAAGTGCGAAGTCATTTCATCAGTTTGCAAATCTCCGGGCAACTCAGTTTTGTCATCATTTGTGCCAATGTGCCTATCCCATAGTTCTCTACTCGGAGCGCCACTCTCTGGAGAAGAAGCTACTACCACCGCTTTATCCAGTCGCCTTGAAGACCTCAAACGTACAGCATCGCGCTTGAAGTCGCTAGCCGCTCATGATGCTTTAACAATCCTTCGCTTTTCTTTAAGTGCACCTAAACTTATGCACGTTCTGCGCTCTAGTCCGAGCTTCTCTAATCCGCGGCTTTTAGTTTACGACGAGGCTCTTAGGCAATGCTTGTGCGCCGTTATCAACGCAGATTTGTCTGATTTGCAGTGGCAGCAAGCCAGTCTACCGGTGAGCATGGGTGGTCTTGGAATGCGTCTTGTTTCCCATATCGCGCCTTCAGCCTTTTTGGCATCAGCGATGGGAACGAGGCAGTTGCAAGACGCCATCCTTCATAAGTGCTCCCTTTCTGCCGATAGTTCCATTGATGTTGCGTTGTCAGTTTGGTCCAAAAGCCTCACCTCCAGTGCTCCACCTTCTACCTCAGTCAGTAGCCAGAAATCATGGGACCGTTCTATAGTGGATCGGATTTATAACAGTCTGTTAGAATCCCAGTCCAATGCAGTAGACAGAGCACGACTCCTAGCTGTATCAACTAAAAGAAGCAGCGACTGGCTTCACGCTCTCCCTGTTGCTTCTTGTGGGCTATTTTAGACAATGAGGCGATTCGAGTAGCTGTTAGTTTCCGTTTAGGGGCGAAAACTTGCGAGCCTCACATGTGCCCCTGCGGTCATGAAGTCGACGCTTTAGGTCTCCACGGTCTCTCCTGCAAACGAAGCTCAGGTAGAATATCTCGCCATCACAATTTAAATGACATAATATGGCGAGCACTTTCGAGAGCAGGCATCCCTTCCTATAAGGAACCAAGTGGGTTGTCCAGATCAGACGGCAAGCGTCCGGACGGCATGACTTTAGTGCCCTGGTGCAAAGGTAAATGTGCCGTATGGGACGTCACGGTCATTGACACTATGGCAAACTCCTACCTGAATACGACTTCAGTCACAGCCGGTGGTGCTGCTGTTCATGCCGCCTCTAGGCCGTTGGATAAATACCGTGATCTGTCCTTAGGATATGAAGTTGCTCCGGTGGCTATTGAAACCATGGGCCCGATGAATCCCGAAGGAGTTGACTTTATTAATGGCATAGGCAGACTTTCTGCAGAGCAAACCGGCGATAAGCGAGAGACATCTTTTCTTTGGCAAAGGCTTTCCATGACTTCGCAAAGATTTAATGCAGTCTGCTTCAACAATTCTTTTAAGCCGATTGATGACCTCGAGTAGCCGGGCGGCGATTCAGCACGTATTGCTCGAATCGTTTTTATCAAACCCCAGGTTCTTTACACCGGGGTAAAAAATAATAATATCAATAATAATAATAATGAATATTGCTAATGATAATAATAATAATAATAATAATAATATATAGGCTATATATATGTGTGTGTGTGAGTGTGAGTGGAGTGTGTGTGTGTGCACTAAATATTCAAAAATTTAAAAAGGAAACACGACGACGACGACGGCCAATCAGAAAGTTTTAGTAAGTGCAAATCACGCTAAGCATGACTCCACAAAACACAACTAATCCATAGGGCATGTTACCATTTTTTTACTTTTGTTCTGATAAATGTATTTTGATTGCTTCGACGGTTCAGTGTGAGGCCCTATATAGAATCAAGACACTGTCATTGTTTGTAGCACACATCTACGAATGTATCGCTTTTATTTTGTCACGGAGGATTCTGGTTTATACTCAGACGTAAAAAGTTTTACAATTAACGTAGGACATTTACTTTTTTCACTAAACACGTAAGTTTTCATAAAAAAATCTTAGATATGTTGGTCAGTTAAAATGCTTTTGTAGTTAAAATTTACTTTCCATCTGCTTCGGTAATCTGCTGTACAAACGCTATTTGATCCCAAGAATACAAAACCATTTTTACATTTGTATATAAATGAATAGTAGGCCTAAACCTATATATTTACAGTATATTTTTATATATTAAGTATCTCTCTCTCTTAGTGCACTGCCTACTGGCAGGTCCATGGTATATAACGCCTCCACTCTTCTCTGTCTTCCGCCTTCCCCTTCATTTCCACATACATGTATGAGTGGGTCTTTAAATCATCTAACATAACTAATCTCGGCCTGCCCCTGCCTCTATTTCCTTCCATTCTACCTTATATTAAGTATATATATATATATATATATATATATATATATATATATGTGCCACTGGCTGGAGCCAGTGGCGATGTCGGTAAGATACTCGACCGCGGATCAGTATGTACGGGTTCAAATCCTGGGCTCGCCCGTCACTGACATGGCTTTCGAGTGAGGAAACTGACGTTAACATCAGCTTTACTTTTTGATATATACTTAATACATTGGTCAGTTATAGGCCTATATATAGAATAATTTTGATTTTAAAAACTCTTTTAAATATTGATATTACTTGTCTGTTTTGGTATTGACGCTACTTTCACGGAATTGGCGACCTCAGCTTACGTTAACCTAGTTCGAAATTATTCAAATCGATAATCAGTCAATAAATAGACTACGGAGGTAAATCTCGAGTGTCCTACACAATGTTATACACAAAATAGGCCAACGAATAATTCAACTTTTCATCAATAACTTAGAAAATATTTAACGGAATTGTCAGTTGGTTTCGATGTCAGCAGCAGGAGTGCCTGAAGTATCACACTATTGCAACCTCTCTTTAGATCTTCCAGGCTGCAGCTCCATGGTTCATCCCTCTCTCTTGTTATATATTATTCTAGATATAATATTAATAATTTAAAAACCTTTTCAACATTACAACCTTTTAAACAAAGGTTTAATGTCCGTTTCCTCATCCAAGGATGATGTAAGGGGCGTCTCCACAGCACACATCCCTACAGATCATTTCACCCAGACCAATCTGCAAAAGAAATGTGCTTAGGAGAAGCAAGGTCCTAAACGAAAGTCGTTCCGGTGATTTATATATATATATATATATATATATATATATATAATATTATATATATATATATATATAGAGAGAGAGAGAGAGAGAGAGAGAGAAAGAGAGACTGAGCGAAAGACACCCTTTCTCTCACTCTTTCTCTCACTTTTTTTTTTCTCTCTCTCTCTCTCTCTCTCTCTCTCTCTATATATATATATATATATATATATATATATATATATATATATCTCTATGTATATATATATATATATATATATATATATATATATATATATACAGTATATCTTGAAAAGAATAAGAATTTACTGGAGATAGAGAAGACCAATTTTAAACTTGTACATGAATCAAAGAGCAGTAATCAAAATCCTACAATAGTACTCAGAAGAAGGTGAAATAGGACGTGGAGTAAGACAAGGTTCTAGCATTTCTTTCGCTGCTGTTTAACATTTACGCTGAGGCAATGATGGATGAAGCCATGGAAGACACGGTAGAAGGAATAAAAGTAGCGAGGAATTTGTTACAAGATGTACGATTTGCAGATGACCAAGGAACGGTAGCGGGCAGCGAGACTGGACTGTAG